>JADFUC010000285.1:0-13854 GCA_019722365.1 Lithospermum erythrorhizon
ATCAGTATTACTTCGTTGAAGTTACGTATTGCTCGTTAATTGACGAATGGGCGTCGCCGCAAACTTCGTAGTGCCCACGTACCGGGATCGATTTGAATGTCGCCTCGCTTGATCCTCAGTGGTGATAACTTGGATCTCGAGTCGATCTTACGAAAACACCTTGGCGTCCCTATTTGGTCAAATAGATCATCATCCTCTGCGGTAAGATAACGGTTCTTATTAATTACGCCTTATTCGGTACTTGTAGTTTTATCTCTGTGACCTCAGCCATTTTGCGTCCTTAGCAACTGCAAAAGCAGGCTGGTGCACCGCGGGCTTGGCTCGATTACGATGAACCCCGCATGGCGGTTCTGTAGCGAGTCTTGACTTCTCAACTACTAGGCGAATTACATGGCTGCATGATAGAAATCGTGAAGTGCACGGAACTACCTGTCCAACTCCACCTCC
Source organism: Lithospermum erythrorhizon (assembly GCA_019722365.1). NCBI lineage: Eukaryota > Viridiplantae > Streptophyta > Magnoliopsida > Boraginales > Boraginaceae > Lithospermum > Lithospermum erythrorhizon. Next base: position 448 of record JADFUC010000285.1, read on the forward strand.
TTTGGCAGTAACCTGGCAGTCCTCGGAAAAATATCAACAACATACTCACACGGACAACCTGAGCATCCTCCGTCACTCTCCTCTACAAGTCGGCCATATCCCGAAGCCAACCACAACCTTTCTTTAACCGCGGCCTCAGTCTTTGAAATGAAACTTCTGATGGTAGGATCTTCCTAACTCCCACAAGCGAGAATCTCTTGTCTATCCGGACTGCAAAGATAATCTCCTTTACGTAGCGATCGTCTTTGGCGTGATAATATACGACGATCCATGCAGATAAGATCAAAGTCTACTAACTTTCCAGCGGAAGTAGGTCCATAGCCTTAGCGATTCTACACATAGGGACAATCTTAGACATGTCACAACCTCGTGCAACCTCCCTGCTAGTGTCGGGATAACAAGCGGAACAAGTAAAGACTCGGACATAGAGGTAAAGCACCAGCCAAAACTTTAAGGAAATAAATGAGAGAGTGGCTCGAATCAAAAATTACCTAGCCTCATAATCACGCGTAATAAAATTGCATCGCTGACTACAGGAGAATCCACTCGCCTCACTGCTAAGTAGCTGCATGAATCGGCCTCTGCCGGCGCCTTCATTTGCTACCGGCCTTCTGGCTCCCGAGCCTCGACTCCGCGACCCTGGCCTCCAAAGCGTCCACCTCTGGCCCCCCGATATCCACCTCTCGCGGACTGAACTGGTGAAGATGTACTAGCACCACCCACTCTGGGAAACTAAAGAGACAATCCACCATGAATGTCAGGCTGGCGTGGCGGAAGCAGATAAATGCCACTTACAATCCTGCGTCACAGCGGCTAGTCGACCACAACGGAAGCATCGGCATCACACGAACTCCGGTGATACCTCCACGAAATCCACGGATCGCGAGCTGATAAGTAGTGCGGCTGCAGCTTCCGGGGCCGAACAACCGGTGCGGCGAGCCGATAACACGGGCAGTACGCTGCGTCCGCCTCCCTCACAGAAATCTCAACTAGAAGGTCCACCGGGCCCAAGCATCTCCTAACCGTCCCGTTGCTCGCCCATGCCGGGCTCGCTAACTCCATCTAGGCCTTGATGCGGCGTTTATCAGCTGCGTGAAAGCAACGAGAAGTAAATGATGATGCCGTTGGCGGATGCCCGTCTCGACCCGTCACGGAATCTCGATCTTCGCTCGGCTTTTCGGGTGCACGGTAGGGAGTAGGCGGCGGAACTTCCTTTCATGTTTCCACTTTAGTTGTAAATTTTCAAAATTACAATATTTCTTTTCACATTCACAACACGTTACGGTGACAAATATCGTCGGCGATAACTTACACCCTTAATAGTTAGACATTAACACCGATCATTTCCTATATTCCTTAGTCATCCATCTTCCATATACTACTTCATGGATCCTCAATCATATTCACCCAGCTATATTATAGGATTCATAAACATCACTTCTTCATTAATCATTTTAACATATCTAAAAGTTATTTCCAATTGTTGTCATCTCAAATTTCATTCTTCCTTGAGTTCTTCATGACTCGTAATTCGTATCTCCTTTTCTCCCATCTCATCTCAACATATTAGAATTCAATATTTCCTTGATAGCTTGGATAGTGCCATCCCGATAACGGTTTGGGAGTTATTATTATTATAAACGGCTTCTTTCTTAATTAAATTATCACCTACATTAGCACCAGTGCTGCAACGATACGTCTTATATCCTCGCACCATAATCCTTTGCCCAGCCGGGTTAAGGTCTCTGAATCAACACGTAACATTTCTCACCTATTACGTCCTTGAATTCGCCAATTTCCTTTGTTGTATTCTAATTGACATCGACACCGACTTCATCTTTATGACTCTTTTCAAAACCGCGACAGCGTTAACATTTTTAGCCCGTACGCCGCGATGACCTCTTCATGGAATCTTATGATTTATTCAACATAAAATTTGTACCACGTTCGCTTTTTCATAATTTCAACCTTGTAGGAAATTTGTAAATCTACTCATCCTTGATTTCAACTATAATCTTTATCGACTTCTGCCATCCATCGCTTGGTGAGGTGCTCCAGTATATGAATTTTTTGAGGTCATACAGAGTTATGGTTCAACTGACCTCTATTTTTCCTCTCATGCTACCAATTATTCTCAAATCACAATACACCTCAAATTACCAAGTCTCACATTATACAACCATTATGAGCTCATTCCCATAATTATCCTCGACTTATCAATTTTAACCATATATATTCTATTTTATTAATACTCCATTACTCTTTGGGATTATCAACTTTTATCTACACTTAGTAGTCTATTAATTCCTAATCCTCCAAAACTAACATCAACACCACATCATTAGATTTCCGTCGCTATTTATTCTTTAAACAACTTCTTCCATTTATGACGATACATCAACCATCATCTTTCTCTTATTAATGAGATCCCAAGACTTCGTTATTCTACTACTAAAATTCCGCTTCATTGTCCCTACTTTGATATGTCGCGACCACTCGAATTCGGTCGACTTTAAGGTTAGAATCATCCAAATCACAGACACACCGAGTCACGGTCGATGGATGACTTAAAATTTAAAACACACATCTTAAAATAACCCAATAAAATAAATAAAGAAAAGAAACAGTTTTTAAGAAAATGATTAAATCATGATGTTTCCTAACTTATATAGCACTTAACCTATATACAACAATCGACCAAAGTACAAAATATCAACATAGAACTCATTACGAAATCGGAAATAACAACAAATAGAGGAATCGAACTTCTGATAAAAACAAAGACAAGGCTGTGAGGATCTCATACCGTCATTACTTTAGGCTTTAAGGCACGATCGCTCGAACATACCAGCTATTTAGCAGCACCACTGTCGGCAGCTGCAAATAGGCGTACCGTCCATAGCGAATAAGGTGTAAGTTGCCGAGAAGGCTGAATCTTTATCTCAAGAGTGGAAATTAACCCACATTCTCGCTTAGTGTAATTAAAATAATTAGTTTCGCATAGGATAGATGGGTATTACAGAATGTTATACAACGTAAGGCCATAATGTATAAGTCATTAGTGAATTCATTATCAAAATGCATAAATTTATGAGTACGTCAACTAAACATAAACATGCGATAAAGGACAATAAAAATGATAATCACCGTTTCGAAATTAATGACAATCATACCCAAATGAGTCATGGCTACTCTGTCGACAGCCTTGATAAGACATACGATAACCAACTGAGCCGTTAACTCCTTGACTGCGCCTTGATACTGGTACTACTGAATCGATGTCGACTCCATTGCTTTCGATCAACTCGACATTCGAACCCCGCCCAGCTAAATAGTTCAATCAACTCGACATTCGAACTTCGCTTTAAACACTCAATTCAACTGACAAAACATATAACCGAGATTTAAAAGTACATATAATAGAGATTTTTCATTTCTTTACAATTTTTGGGCAGCAGCAAAACATTTATATATAACTTAAGTATACAACAAAATTTTAACAAATATTATGATAAAACATACTAACATCTGTTTAATCATGTCTTTGTTTATGTACTTGCTATCTTTTTTGTAATAAGTATATAATGTCACTTTATTTCTGAGAATCTTTGAGGCCCAATATTCATTTGATACTTATTTAAATTTTATAGAATTTAATATATATATATATATATATATATATATATATATATATATATATATATATATATATATATATAGAGAGAGAGAGAGAGAGAGATATTTAATTCTATAAAATTTAAAATACTTGACAAGATTAATAGGATGACTAAACATATATATTATAGAGAGAGAGATATTTAATTCTATAAAATTTAAAATACTTGACAAAGATTAATAGGATGACTATATATATATATATATATACACGTAAGTATTAAAAAATACGAGTTAGAAAGATATAACTAAGCTATTGAAGATTTATATATATGCTCATGGGATAAGAAATATCATATAGTTGTGTGTATGATATCTTCTTTGTTAAACTCATAGAAGCCCTCTTTTTAATCTCAAGTTATAAATCATATGAAGAATGTCAATTTTAATTCAAGTTCTATTTATCATATCCAAAAATATCAATAATATCTTTTTTGATTTCAGAGACTCAATATCTTTTGTCGTTATTATAATCAAATAATCAACATATTAATTATATGCTTAATAGTAAAAAATAAATATTATATACAAAAATAATTAATCAAAAAACTACTTATAATAATTAGTAGTTAGGTACCTTTAGATTCATCATACAAAACTCTAATTATGCGTAATTCTTTTTTATATAAAGATGTATGCATAAAGGGGGAAGGATTAAAGGAAGACATATAATATATATAGAAAAATATTTTATGTGTTACATGTTCAAAAAAATAAAAGACAAATCATGCTATAAATGCCAGAAGATGAACACAACTCACAAATTTCAACTCTTCGCAAATGCTTTATAATAAAAAAGAGGGGGTTTGTTGGGTTTGCCATTATTGGTGAGGAAAAGCATACTATGAGTGTGATCAACAAATATGAGAGAAATTGGTTTACTTTTTTAAGAGCACATAATGACTTGCTAGCTAATTGTATATATTTATACAACTACTTTCTTTAGAATGCATTAATTAATTTTAATCATAAAAAATGATGGAATAGTAAGAGATTGGAACTCCCAACCATTATAAATTGTCTTGAACTATAATTTTAATATATTTTATTATCTTGATATGAAATGCATAGATTTATTTACTGATATTATTTTTAAGATCACTTACTATGGAATACTAGGAGTATTGTAACTCCCAATCACTATAAATTATCTTAAAATATAATTTTAATGTGTGTTTATTATCGTGATATGAAATAAATTAATTTGCTTACTTATTTTATTTTTAAGATCAATTATTATGGAATACTAAGAATATTGTAACTCCCAATCACTATAAATTGTCTTACAATATAATTTTGATGTGTTTTTATTATTTTGATGTGAAATGGATTAATTTGTTTACTTGTTTTATTTTAAAGATCAAATATTATTTTATTTCAATAATAATATTTTTTAGATTATTTAATAATAATATTGTGATGATAATAATATAAATTTTATCTATAGTGAGGATTGAAATGAAGTCTCTGATTTGGAGTAATGGCCTTGGACATAGGCCTTATTTAACAATTATCCAATGACAAAGAATTAAAATAAATTATAAAATTAATAATTCGTTATTACATTGAATTAGAATAAATATTAATACTTCCTTATTACATTCATATTAGAAGTCACTTTGATTTTGGGAGACTAAAACATGACGATTGATCATTCCACATATAACTTTAAAAGTTTAAAGTATATGATAAATAAATTTGATAGTGATTTATGATATTTGGTATTAATGTTTTTATAATATTTGGTATTAATATAATAATGACTATTCAATTCATGATAATATTTTTCATTCTATATCAATATTAATATTCTGAGGCAAATAAATTATTCAATAAAGGAGCAATTGATACAATATTTATTTTATTTCTGATGGGTACACATATTTCATTTTCATTCGTATCAATATAAATTATTTTAGATTTGTGTATTTAGTCATGTATATATTGATTAATAAAATCGTAACTTCATGACGTAATGAGTCATTGCCAACTGCGAGATACTTGATAATTTGTTTTAAAAGAATTTCAATAAGCTAATATTACAGAAGTGAAAAAATGCATAAATTTAATTATTTATTTAAATGTAATTGAAGTTTGATAAACATTATATTTTTTTTAATTAGCTTTATTTGAGAAAGAGTAATTGGCGCCTGAAAAATGGAAGAAGCAATTCGCATCTATGACTTTTTTATAAGGCTGCATTATCGGTTGGTCACTTGCTGATTGTGCGTTTATTGCATGGTAAGATTTAGTCCCTGAAATTGTATTTTTGTTGCGTAAATGGATTAATTGTCAAAATGATATCATTAATTCGGGGTCATTATTGACAATGAACTTTGTAAATGGCGAACAACCATGGTTTTTGCTTTGTTAATTCTTTACATCATGAAAAGATACATATTGTTTTTTATTGTAGACAGAACATGCAAGTGGAAAAGAAAAAATACAAAAGAAATTTGCGGCATTATCCATTGATGAAGTTACATTACATTTTCAGTTGCTGGTCTTAGGTAAAGAGGTAAGTGGTATGTGGGAGTTGGTTCTGAATCCCAAACAGAGAATGCACTTGAGCATCTCATCCATTTCTTGGTCATATCTGGGAAATGCCTATCTATCACATCTTTCAATGTCTCTGTCTTGTTAACCCATTCTAAGCCTTTCTCCGTGTATGATCTCGCGTTGAAATTAGTTGTGAAAAACCTATCAGCCTCCAGCCTCCTAGAAAATCGAAAGAAGGCAATGCACGTCAATGACGGACTCATGATTTTATCTTGAGGGACAAAATTATATAAAAACTATAATACATGAGAGTGAATAGATTTGGGGGGTGCGAAATTTTGTGTGTGCGACCGAGCACCCTACACAAAAGGCGTCTTCCATTGATCCTGGCCCTCGACAACCCCAAGTTCCATCATTGATCATAATTTTTATTCAATTATTATGCATCAGTAGTTATGTTTGAATATTCTTGAAACATATTACTTACCTTGAGGCAATTAGCAAAAATATGAAGAAGGCAGTTTCACTGATAGCAAAGCCTTTGATTTTCTTTTCAGCATGCAGGCCTACTATCAGATCCAACTTCTCTACATCATCTCCATAGACTTCATTGAGTGCTTTAATTACTTCTTCATCCTCAGTTAAATCCTCCCATGTGCTGATAGGTACCATTAGCAGGTTCCTCCTGAACTCATTGTATCTAGCTACTCCCCTTTCTCTATCTCTATAAACTAACACAATACTGAAACACGATTAGAGAAAATCTTATGGTCAACTACTAGAACTTATTCAGCCTTGTAGTAACATATAGATTCAAAGAAAAAAATAATGGTTTATTGAGTGATCGGATGAGATCCTCTCTCTCCTTGCAGTGTCTCACAAGTCAGGCCGTGAGTCTAGATACATCATGTATTGTGGAGATCACATATAGTTTAATGTACACTTGTGTTGTCATGCATGAATCTCAAAAGCATTTAATAGGGTAGATAAAGGGTAGAGGATCTCAACCGTGATGGTGGAGAAAAACTCATACCTTCCAAGGCAGCCATATCGACAGGGTCTGATCTATCCTCTCCATCAACATCATGAGCAATAAGGTTCCTCATCCAAGATGGATAATTCCATAATGTAACTGCTCCACATGATTGATGCCCCATTGAAACCAGCATCTTCTCCATGCCGATTTTGGAAAGTCTTCTCTCTCCTTTTTTTCCAATCATCTCCCACATCGATACCCTGAAACAATAAAAATAAAATCCAAACAAATCATGCCAACTGGATTTGAGTTCCCAATTGCCTGATTAATGGGCAAAGTGTCATAAAAATATTACTCTTCATCTATTGGCAGAGTCTTGGTGTCTTGAACACTTGAGTTCTGGATATCTCTTAGAATAATTTTTTCAGGTAATAATGAATGCATTCTGTAAACACTAACAAACTCCTCTGTCAATGAGTATGGGACTCCATGATCTTTTGGTCTTCTAATACCAACCAATCCACTCAAAATTGGTCCAAACTTGTGCCCAATCAAATCCTTGACCCTTTTCCCTAGCAAACCATACCTGAAGTAACATTAATCCATCAGGTATTTTCTACATTAGAATTAGCAAAATAAAATAATACAAACAGAATTAATTATCGATTCTAAAGTGGGTTAACTATTTGAAAAAAATGGCCAATTAGGTCATTCAAATGTGATCGGAGAGGGTATAGTTTTGATTCGACAAATGCTACTTCGGTACTACTTATTCAATGATACAAGAGCTGTAACAATCTTACCAGTTAAGCCTCATTCCTGCCAACAATGTATCTGTCTTTAGGAGTTCAACTGTCCAATCAATTGTATGAACTTTGGCAATGACTGCTGAAGTTACCAATCTTGCATGCTGATAGAGCTTCTCATCATCCAAATCAGGATAATGTTTCTGCATATCAAGAAGATTGAGATCATCAAACAAATTATTCACACTTCATTTTCATAAATCATATGAATTGAAAAACAAATACTTAACAAACTGAATTAAATGATTGTTCATACTTGAAGCATATCACAGATAGCATTATGTTCTCTAACAAACAAGGCATGGAGGAGGGTGAAACCGGCCCAGAAGTTTCGTATATCTCCAGAGACTGGAATGCCTTTCTCATCATGCTTAAGAACTCCATCTTCTGATATCTTTAATTTTCCATCTTTGAATGTTCTCACTCTGTACATGCCCTCCTTGTTATTTCCATAAATCACGCTCCCATCCCTTCAAACGCAGAAAAAGTTATACTCGGGGTCTCGGGCATGTTGATAAAGGAAACTAACCAAGATATCATGTCAAAATGATTACTCAAAAAAGTTCGTTTTTTTTCCCTTTATGGAAGAAATAGCTTACCACCAAGGGGTTCTAGTATTGGGGAAACCAATCTTCATATCTTCTAATCTTGTATGAACTTTTTTGCTCTTAAAGAACTTAAATGACTTTAATGGGCATCCTTTTGCAACTTCATCAGGACAACTTATTTCAACCTGTGCAGCAATCACATATGAAGAAATCCATACTCATTCATGTTGCACAGGTTAATTAATCCATACTTCGGAATTCAAAAGTAGACAATATTTTAGGAATAAGGGTATGAACTTGGCCAACAAAAAGAAAATTCACCTTAATATAGTATTATTACCTGCTGAGTGTCCTCCATATGATCAATCCAATCATGAATCATAAATTGTATCCACGCGCAAGCAATCACATTAAACTGCTTCCCGCAATCAACAAATTTTCTCCTATCCAATAGTTTTGTCGCAACAATCATTGGATGTGGTTCAAGTAGCTGCACCAATCAAACAATTATTTACAAATGCGACAAAAAATATGAATTTGTGTCTTTTGTTGCTTGACGACAAAAGTCAACTAGCTCGTTCAAACTGCAAGGTTGAAGCGCTTAAAGGCTAAGATTTCGAGCTTACCCCATAAGGCGAGGTTGATGGAGGCATATTTCTACCAAACAAACTTCCATAACTGCCTACTTGATCATCATTGGGATGATTACAGGTTCCATCAGGCGTTCGATGAGAATATTTGTCTAAATCATAACTCTTGCCCTGTGATTTTCCTACATGTAGAAGATTGTATCTCTGGTGCAAATGCCTTCTCATCCCTAGATAAGCCAGCCCCAACAATACTGGCAGCCTATGCCACACTTTGTCCAACATATGTACAACCTTAATATTACAAAAATCAAGGAAAAAGGTGGCCCATCAACATTCATAAAGTTATTACATCAACGTATGTACAACCTTAATATTATAAAATTTATAGATAATGTAATTAAATATTTTTATTTATTTCATTACATCCAACATTCATAAAATATAAAGTCATTGATTTCATATGACATGAAAACTATAAGGGAGTGTTTGTTAAATCTGAAAGCTTAGCGAGAGTCTGGCCGAATGGCTGGCCATCTGAATTATGGCCGAATGCGAATCTTATTTAGGTGTTTGATAGCAGTTCGAAAGAAAAGAGGCTAAAGAGTTGAATTGTTTGGCAGCTGCTTGCTACTAAGTTTATTTATTTATATATGAATCATTATATTAAATAAATAATACTCTAATAGATAATTAAACAATAAATCTTATTAATTAGATTATAAATAGTAGTATAAATATAATAATTTGATTAAATAGAAAATCCGAGTAGTATAAATATAGCAAATCCGAGTATTATAAATAGCAAATCCGAGTATTAACAATACAATACAACACATTGAATAAAATACAAGAATTAAATTAAAAATACAAAAGAATTAACAAAATAATTGACTCTTCATATTAACGGTACAATACATTGAATAAAATACAAAGAATTAGAATTAAAAAATAACACGTCAGTATTATAAATTGAATAGAGAAATGGATAAAAATTATTAATACGCTGATAAATTGGAGGCGAATGTGTAAGGTAAAGAAAGGAGAAGATGTTGTTTCTTTAGGGTTAGAATTGGGTAAAGAGGAGAATTGTGAATGATTTGATTAAGAGGTAAAAATAAAGGCTAAGAATTTGAGCTTAATTTTTTGTTAAAGATTTTGATAAATGCTTAATTTATTAAATAATTAAAAATAATTAAATTATGAAGCAGAGAACAATAAATTAAGTGCTGAATTAATTAATGTTTCGTTTATATCATCTAGTCAAAGCACAAAATTATATACATGAAGGTTGACTATTATTCTATTAATTTGAAGAAGAAAAACATAATGAGTCAAAGAAGGAGATATTAAGAAATACTAACAAGAAACAAAACCCTGTCCAAAAATGACAACTTGGCTGCAATAGGCCTGAGTTGAGGGTGAATAAAGGACTTGTATGCCATTTCTCAAATTTTGGAGCTACACTACTCTGCTTTATTGTTCCTCTTGCTTGGTTTTCTTGAAACTGAATTGAAATATGGTTATATATTTATATGAAACATGATAGAAAGGATGAAAGATGCATATATAGGAGGGTGTACAACTGTCCTTTCCTATGCATTAAATGTTTTAAGATATTGGGTTGACTTGCTATATTTAGCATTAACAAGTTCATAGAAATGTTGGCTACAAAAATGGAAAGATATCTCTGAGGAGACAAAGATGATGCAATACAGCAATGGCCACCATTGGAAGTAGAAGGGGGCATGGTAGAGTCGGTGGTTGTGAACTTTGTTACCAAAAATGGGATTATTGACATGATCATTTAGGTTGTGTTAGATTACTTTGTATCACTTATATCATCTACATTGTATGACCGACCCCTTTAGATAGCGTATCACTAATTTTTATCTCCCTTGAGTCGCTTCGAAAGAACTCATCATATTAGTATAGAAGTATTGTTACGTATCATTCGATCTTTTTAATTTTTTTAGACATAAATCTTAATAAAAATGATATAATAATATAAATTATATTGAATTTAATTGATGTAAATATATGAGTAGTATGACTCATATTTATAGATACAATAGGAGAGACTTATGATAATAAGATTTTTAATTTTTGCATTCCATTCAGTCATAACCACATTTCACTTTTAGTGTTAAATTAAATTTTCATAATGTAAAAATTAGAAATTAGAGTGTAATTATCGAGAGTGATTTACAGTACTAAACTTGTTCTTAGTAATATAATACTAAAGGGTACAATAGTAATTTCAGCCCAAAACCATTCCTCAAAGCATTTACGTATTTTTGTTTTTTTGTTTTAGACAATAATTATCTTTCCATACACAATACATCCACCACCCACAAAATTAGCTTCCCACTATCAAGAGGTTTCCAAAATTAAATCTTGAAATCTCTAAGAATAAGCAATTGTTATTCAATCATAACCAAAATTCTGAAAACCACTGATAGCCACATCAACCATAATCCATTTTATCAAAGTTATGTGGCAAAAATAATAGTTGAAAGGAGTAGATTTTTGGGGGTAGGTATTAGCTGCGCTAGAGTATGGAATCCAGTTGAGGCGAAAGAGTCTTGAAGTGTCGTTAGCTAATTAATAGTCTGAAGATGTCTGAGATATAAACTTAGAGCCAGGTGTGTTACCAAACAAAAAAAAGCCAGGAGCCAAAGTTCACAAAACATTTGTGTGATGGTATGAAACTAGCCGAGCGAGAGCAATCCGGCCGGAACCCGGGGTGGCAATCTACTATGAACCGGTAGCTCCCCGAGGTTAACACAGCATTTGTTCAACAGATTAAAATACGTGACGGTATGAAGCCTCTATTGATTCTCGGCCGAGGGAAAAGGCAAAGCGAGCGAGAGAAAATATGCACGGTGTTGACGGGGAAAAGTAAGGCGGTGAACAAAAGCAAAAAATCTTTGAAAGGGGGGTGAAGAGAAGCGGAACTACCGTCAGCACAAGTGGGATGATAGAAAGTCGTGTGCTCTACATTTATAGAAGGAGAAGGAAAATTTGGTTTTTAGATGCGAGTTAAAAAAAGCGTTTGTAAGCATCCGAGGTGATGAATCTTTGTGTATTTAGTGGTGATGAATGCGTAGCCATTGATGGTGATGAATCTTTGTGTAGCAGTACATTCAAATAATCGGATCAAAATAAAGAGAGTCTGGTCTCTCTTTCGGCTGCACCTTGAGTGCTCCATGGCACTTAAACACCAAGCAGTACGAACACGAACCGAGCCGAGCCGGGCCGGGCGGCAGCAGCAGCGTGTGGTTGGCTAGCGGGCTAGACTCATATCAAAAGCCTTAGTCATTTGAACAAGCAATAAAGATTGGGCTATTTAAATAGAATTAAATGGGGCTCAACGATATGAGGGAAAAAACTAATGTGCCTTTTCAAATTAAAGGCGTTGAGCAATACTTTTATTATGTCCACTTGATCCCATGATAGCGAAGGGAAGGAACAGAAAAGGCTAAGGAGAAATTCCTGGTCAAGGAGGGGTTGAGTACTTAAGCGTCAATATCTTTCGATTTGAATTGACTACATGAGTAAAGAAATGGAAGCGACAACCCGATTACCCGATGAGTGAACTTAAATGCTTGAACTTATTGGACCTTGATTGAGACCCCACTTGAAACACATACTATACCCTCTAAATTGTGTAGGTCCTTGAGGAAGTGATGCACAAACGTTTTAGGAAATGCGTCTGCGCTTCAGTGCTATAGGTGCTCTGAACAAGCCACAGTCTTCGTAGATGGCGACCCCACCATCAGCGCTCGCGTAGGTAACTCACATAGTGTGTCTCGAAACACTATCTTCAAGTTATTAAGGACTTAAGTCCATCCTCACAAAGAAATTTCCATCGGTACATCTGGCTTGCTCAGTCTCTTTGGTTATGGAAGGTCGCTAAAATTGATACATGCATTGCAATACTTAAAGCTTGGTTTATGAATAGTCATGGATAAAATCCCATCAGTGCGTCTCGATAGCACCGCCCCAAAACATATGGCTATAGGATTTTATCGAAGCACTACTACAGCGCCATAGGGATAGGAAAGTAGTGCATCAAGGAATCAGCATTACTATCTTGATTGGGGCTTCATTACATCCTCGACGTCTCGAGAATAACTTCGCCCTGAATCCCTTAGTAAAGAAAGGATCGGCAAGATTACATTCGGACCTCGCATAGTCCGCAAATAACCCCATTTTTGAGAGGAGTTGTCTCGCCTTGTCTCTAATTTCATGTCTTTTCTTACCATTGTAAGCATGATTAGCAACTCAGTAAATTTGAGCAATACGTAACTTCA
>JADFUC010001712.1:0-30929 GCA_019722365.1 Lithospermum erythrorhizon
TCAGTATTACTTCGTTCAGTTGCGTATTGCTTTCCTTTGAGTATGAAGAGAATCGAAAGGATCGAGAGAGGGATGAAAGCAGTGAGGAGTCAGCTTTGATGTCGATGTGACGGGGAGATTTTCGCCCATGAGGAGTTAGGCCGGTGCTTGTGGATGAATCTTAGAATTTCGGCGAGATGATTGCCGAGGTTATCGATTAAGGGATGTGAGGAAATTGGGGTCGGTCAGTTTCACGGTTGTGAGTGGAGTTAGTATTCTTTTATTTTGTGTGAAAATTGATTTTGTGTTGTTATATGTTTTGGTTGTTTGGGTTGTCAAATTTCGAGGTCGGGAATTTTGTGGAATAGTAGATTGTAATGGCCATTGCAGACAAAAATTTCATTCCGTTCTATAACCCCGATTGTCATTTCAGGCTTCAGATGGGTTGTAGAATATCTTTCTCCCCGTCGGTCTCTTTGAGTTAAGGTAAGAAATTTCAAGTCTTCGAGAGGATATTTGGGTTTTTGACATAGTTGACTTTTAGTTGACTTTACATAATTCAATTTTATGATGATTCTAAGTATGTTATGGGTTACATGATGTATAGAAGTAGCAATTCATGATTTAGAGGTTGTTTGAGGGCGTTATGGTCGAGTTGACTTTTAGGTTTCGTTGACTTTTTGGGTTTATATTTTTCTAAGACATTAAAATGTGTAGGATGTTATTTTGAGGGCCTTATTGTAGCTATTATGGTGTTAAATTGGTGATTTAAAATTGATTAAAAGCGGTTATATCGAAAAAGTATTAATTTCCAAGAGTTGAGTTATGATTGATATTTCGAGATTATAGGTTGTTAATTAGGGACCTGTGATTAATTAGAATGACTTGCAGTTGATTTGGGGAAATGTTAAAGTGATAAGATGGAATTTAGTGGGGGAATCGATTGGGTTGTGTCAGGTAAGTTATAATTCGATAAGTTATCCGTCATATTGGGCGTTTGGAAATAGTTCCACTAAGAGTTGGTTATGTATCTTCTAGAGCCGCCGGTATAGCAATAGGTCTTGATTATAATTTAAGGTGTTGTTTAGGCATTGATCGTAAGAAATGGCGATTACCTTGATTGTATTCGCGAAGGTTTTGTGGTAGCTAGCAGAGGTGAGTACTTATCTCACGGGTGTTACTTTACGTACTTACTTTAAATTGTGTGAACATGTTATTGTGATATGATTATGTGAGAATGATATACATGTTATTGTGTTATGATTACGTGAGAATGACATACATGTAATTGTTATATGATTATGTGATTATATTATGTAGGCGTTGAAGATTGCTTGAGGTAAGTAATAAAGCGAACTCCTGACTTATATTTCGATTTCTATGGCCTTGTAAATAACATGATTCTGTGGCCTTGTCGGCGGTGTGTTTGACACAATTGTGAGATGTTTAGGCTGTGTGGATATTTGGGGGAGTAGAGTAGCTGGTTATTGAGAGGTGATGGTTAGAGTTATGTATGACTTGAGGTGACTTGAGTATCAGGATTTGACCTATGTTGGGATGATTAGGGGTTAGGTGACTCTCCTTCCTTGCAGGATATGCGACGATATGTGCCTTATACTTAGTGTATAAGTGCGGTGTGCCTTATACTTAGTGTATAAGTGCGGTGTGCCTTATACTTAGTGTATAAGTGCGGTGTGCCTTATACTTAGTGTATAAGAGCGGTGTGCCTTATACTTAGTGTATAAGAGCGGTGTGCCTTGTACTTAGTGTATGAGTGCGATGTGCCTTATACTTTGTGTATAAGTGCGGTGTGCCTTATACTTTGTGTATAAGTGCGGTTTAGCCTTATCTTGCTGCCGGTATAAGTCAGGGGTGATTGATGATTAGTCCATTCTGCTTGAGGTAGGCAGTTGAGTAGATGCGCATTAGAGGATGGTATCTTTGGTGGGGATATGAGATAGGAGGTTTGATGACTAGAGTTTTAGTGGTTGTTGAGTCACATTGATTTGTTTTAGGAATTGTGTGCTTCTTTGAGCAGCCTATTATATCTTCATGTATTATGTGCGAGATTTCCTACGGAATTATGTTGTATGAACTTTTAGGTAGTCTGGATATATGTATTTTATTCATATTTGACTATTATATTATTGATGGACTCGTTCCGTATGAGTAAGTTCATACGTGTTAAGTTTAAAACAAGACTCATGACACACCCGCACTTCGCATTGGGCGGCATTCATTTGTGCCGGGTTGGCGGTTGAGCCGAGAGCTTTGTTTGAGAGTTTGTTCAGTGGCTAGGTGAGCGTCGGTGGCGAGAGGATCCTCCACAGTCCCGATTTGATGTGTTGTCAGCCCATTTTTGATTGTTGTATTTTCCTTTTGAAACTTTAGCCTTGTCAATTTGTTGTCGTTTAATGATGAGGATCTGATATGTATCATCTTTTGTAACACTGACATTACTTTATTTTGGGATAATATTTGTGTATATATATATATGGGTTGGTCGTTTCGATATGTTACGATGGATTAATAATTTTAAAAGCTGTTTTGATTTGGGAAACTTAATTGTGATCACATTTTTTGGATGAAAGCGAATTGTGTTTTAAGGCTGAGTAGATCCATCGGTTTAGTAAACAAATTGTTCGGGATTTGAATGACTCTCGCCTCAGAAGCGGCCGACTGGGCGAGGTCGTTACGATGATATATTGAGTTATGAGATTGTTGTAGTTGTTGTGATATTTAATTGAGTTGTGTATGGTTATGTTTTGTCATGGTTGGTATGTTTGGTGTGATGTTGGTTGTTGGTCATGTTTGGTTTCATATAGAGGGTAGTCACACCATATTAAGATGTGGTCATGTTTGAGTCGCATGTAGAGGACGTCTGTGCAGACGGGGATATTATATGATATTGTATGGGTGATCGAAGGGTGAGCCTGCCGGGAAAAGGATATGATATTATATGGGGGAGCGAAGGGTGAGCCTGCCGGGAAAAGGATATTATATTATATTATATTACATGGGTGAGCCTGCCGGAAAAGGGCAATGACATTATATAAATGTCGGGTACAGTTATTGTTGTGCATTGTCTTGCATTGTGTTGACATTGGGAGGATGTCACTGAGTTGAAAGGTTGATAATGTTATGGTTTTATTTTCGGGAGTTTTGGTATTTTATGATTGTGGTGTAATCATTGTGTTTGAGAATTTATGATCTTTTACTTGATTCGATTATGTGATATGTTGTCTCGAAATAATGTGTTGAATAAAAGCGGTTGAAACCTCGTTATTGCATATTGACAATGATTATTATTATTATGATGATATTAGCGAGGTTGCTCTATTATGCATATATATAACTCACATCGCTATTCTTATATCTTTTGTGTGCCTCGTTCGGGTGTGGATAAGTTACCACCCGGTGTCGTTTCCATTAAATTTTGTGGGCTTACCCCGCTGACCAGTTGGTGCAACGTGAGAAGCTGTTGAGTTCGTGAGTGCTCGTTGCTTGTTCTTAGGTGATAGATGGGTGGATAGGATCCTCATCAGTCATCTTCTTCTACTAATTTATCTTTGGTGTTCTCAAACTCTGTATTTTGTTTTTGATGTTGAAAACTCATGAACTGTTTTATGGTGTATCTTGGGCTTTGTAATGTTACGACAGTTTGCATTTTGGAATTGGATTAGGTGATGCCACGATGGTTAAACTTTTTATGGAAACATTGTGAACTTTCGAACTATTTCATTTTTATCAAACTATCAGGTTTTATTGATTTTCAAACAGGTTATTTTTTGTGTCAACCATCGTATGGTGACTCAGATATACAGGTTGATAACGACTCTAACCTTGAGGCGTGCGACTAGAAATTTGAGTCGTTTACAATATAAATGAAATTTAGACTTCGAAGTCTAATGAAATATGATACTGATGAAATATATATGCAGTCTCGATCGGGACGCAACTCACTATATAAGTGAAACATTTAGACCCAAAGTCTAATCAAATATGATACAACTACAGTATATATTGGGTATATGTGCAAATAATTGAAATAAGATTTACCACAAAAGATTTGTACCCGAAGGCATTAACTGAATTATAAAGTGTCACATACACTTTGTGATGACGGGTATCGAAATTATATGTTTGGTAGCAATAAAATATAGCCTCTTGATATGCGTATATGACGTATAATATAGCATGTTGAATACATGTATAAGGATTGAGTATACATGTAGAAGAGTTATGATGCCGAAGCACAAATTTGTATCACTTTGAGGAACATAACTCGATTGGTTAAAGTGAAAATATTTGAATATTTAAGCCATCCGGAAAGATGGATTACAAGGATTGACTGGGTATTAGACATTTATTTGCATGATCATTTTAGTATCACAATTATATGCAAGTCTATCGATAGTATGCCATACATGTTTAACTCTATATTTATATTATGTCTTATGTGATTATATGACTATATGATCTATTTGTTTACTTATTATGTGTATGATGTATTTGAATTATTTAGTGTAAGTTGACATTGATCTTACATATTTTTGTTATTGATTAGTTATTATTGATGATCTAAATATTCATGATATTATAGAAGATTCGATTATAATTTATAGAGACTCTAGAAGGGTTCTAAGTTGAATAAATTATCATGAATAAGTTAGTACAAGAACTCTTGTAGAGTTCTCATTTGTTAAACACGATGTTTATGGAATCAAATGCCTTATAAAGGTATATACAAGCCAATTGTGCATGTAATTATAAATTCATACTGCAAGTGAGAGTTCTCCATTAAATGAGATTAAGCAAGAGATAATTTAGTATCTCAAATGGAAGACATAGACACAGTCTTGAAGAACCAATTCTAATGTATATCTTTAGGCGATACATGATTGCATAATCATGCAATATTAACGGCATAGCGTTATTTGGATATTCTACTTGAATAATCTAACTTTGGTAATCTCATCGAGGGGAATATGATATAGTGATGATCATCGGGGAGATCACGATATCGTTGTCTTCTTTTCGCCCATTAAGTTTTTCCCCTTTGGATTTTTTTTGATAAGGTTTTTAATGAGACAATTACTTGAAGCATATCTAAAGAGAAATATAATCTTTTATTTCACTAGGTTTTTGTTCCACATGGTTCCTAGTGACTATTTAACCAAAGATGGTTATACGAATGATCTTACATGGCGTTGTATTTACATGTAAGGTGGAGAATAGTTTATGAAAATATTGATTTATGTTTATGACTTAATATTATTCAGACTCTGAAGAGCTTTCAAAGTTGTAAAAACTTCTTGAAGAAGGAATTTGAGATGAAATATAGTTGATAAGTCACATTCGATTACCCGACAATTATAATAATATCACCGGATGTGAAAAAAGGCCCGTGCTTGAAAAAGAAAGTACAAAAAAAGAATTGCTGATGCTGAAAGTATCATATATAAGTGCTATTGAAGTAGTCATATATATTAGGAGGAAATATCTTACGGATGCATTGAAGTGAAGTTAAATATATAAAGGTTATAAGATTGTTTCGATTAGAACATATTCAATTTATACACAGTGATTATGCAAATGCATAATACTTATATGATCTATTGGAAGATCACATACATGGCTTTTATTTATTAGTAGTTATATGTATTTCATGTTGATGTGAAACATACTAGATTAACAAAATCATCAACACGTAGAGATCTTGAAATGCCGCGAAGAAATCGTAAAGATACATTTGGTTGAGGAATATGATTGATGAATCCATATTACTTGAAATTTATCATATGAAAGTTGAGTCGTGGCGATAATTGTAGATGTGTTATGCGATAAAATGAATGACATATCAAGGAGATAGAACAAAATATATTGGTTTTCTTCTCTACCCGCGATCTTGGAAGAATGGTGTCGATTCTCACCAAATACGCTCATGTAATAAATCTAGCCGAGATATTATCACTAAGTCACCCCCTACCTCAACATTCGAGAAGTTATCCAAAAGTATGAAACTACGTCGACTAAAAATGTCAAGTGATGTGGTCATGAGGGGGAGTTAGTACGCGTTGTACTCTTTTTCCTTAATCATGGTTTTGTCCCAATAGGTTTTCCTATTAAGGTTGAGGCAACATTTTATGCGTATATTACAGATATGCACTTTTTTTCCTTCACTGAGATTTTGTTCCAAAATGGGTTTTCCTAGTAAGGTTTTAAGGAGACATATTCTTGTTGATTAGACATCCAAGGGGGAGTGTTATGAAAATAATGATGTCTTGTCCCCATTAGTCGTCTTGTTTAGCAAAGAAAGAGATAGGCTTACCCCAAGAAGAAAGTAGAACACTTGTTTGTCAAATTATATCATATGTATTGTATCTTTTAGCTATTCTCCAATAGACATGTATTTGATGCTCCAATGATAAAATTCTCCTTCATTTTCTTTATTCTTTAAATACATTTATATTGTTCTTAGTTATATTCATAACAATCGACATATTAAAAATCATTATTATTATATCCATGAGTTTCACCACTTTCATACCTATGCTAAAAATATTCAATATCTTTACCAACATATAAAAGTGTTTGATATAATACTACCTTTTTTATTTTTTTAACATTTTTATCATAAAAATAAGTAAATTTCATTTTGATGCAATGAATTAGTCTACTCCTACTAAATTTTTTTTGTATGATAAATTGATAATTATTCAATTATGAATTGAAAAATAAATTTTCTAATCCAAAAAATTACTATTAAAGAATATATATCTAAATTATTATGAGATATTTGTATTACATTTAACTATATAATTCAATAATTGAAATAAAAAAAGTTTCAAGATACATATCTAATACTCCCTACACACCAATAGATTATCAAAGTTTAAATTTGGATGTTTGACAAATTAAATGTGAAATTCAAATATTTTTATTTATGTTGTATAATATTTGATGAAAATTATCAAATAATAATATTTTTACTGTACTTTAAAATTGATATTAAATTTTATTCAAATCAAAATTATGTTTATCGATGAAGGCGAATTTTTTTTTTTAATTTTGAGCACTTAAATCAAGCATGACAATCATTTAGTATGGAGGAACGAAGTAACAGATTTGGATATTTTATTTCAAAATTTTAAATTTTTTATTTATTACATGTTAGTTTTTATTTTTAAATAAAAAATATATTTTCTATAAACTATAGAGGCAATAATTATTCGGTTTAACGTGCATTTAAAATTGAGAGAGAATTTAATAAAAAGTCTTGTATTATTCGGTTTGTGCTAATTATTATTGGGACAATGTATTAAAATATATTAAAATGAATACATAAAGGCTAAATTAAATGTTACAACAATGAATAATTTATATTACTTTTCAATTGAGAAATGATGTTTTAACCATAAATACTAATAACGTAAGATAAATTTTTTTTATTAAAAGAAAAGTGAGTTTTGTAACGATAAATAAAATAACGTAAGGTGCGTTACTTTATTAAATCTTAGTAAGAAGAGTAGTAGCATAGTATAGCTTTTACCTATATTATTAAATTATATTTATTAAAAATTATAGGCATCATATAACTATAAAACAAAATGAATTATAATATAAATCAAAAATATAATTTATAAATTTATTTAGATAGTTAATTACTTTATTTATTAACTCAGTTTAAATGTTTGAAGCATAAATACTTACATTTTACCATTGAATTCAAATGTTCCAGTATACAGATGTCATAATTATCAGGTTAGAAGAGTACCACGCTTAAATTAGGATTAATGAGGCTTGATAAACTTATGTTTACCTGATATTCTGGAGTCGATCGCACATGTTTGAAATCACGCTATCGATCGCTTATCTTTTTAAAAGTGTCTTACCTCTGACTACCGTTAAAGTTTTGTTAAATGATGGATTAAGTGTGTAAATAATGACTTGAACATGACCTTTTTAGAGGCATTTCGCCAATTCATCTTCATCGTCACTCATTGTTCAAGCCATTTGAGTTGTTAGAGGTGAAATAGTATTTGCCTCACATATTTAAGTGTAATAATTCTGAGGAAATTATATTCGAGAACAAAATAATCTTAAAATTAGGGATGTGTATATATTAATTGAAATAGTCGTTTAAATCACCAAAAATCGTTATTTTGTGTATCGTAAATGTCATCATAACAGCCACCCAGCACCGCCTTCATCTTGTGACAACCACCGCCTCCAACAAATTCGCCATTGCCATCTTCATCATCACTACACCTCATCCACTTTTCTCTTTTCGCCCAAGAACAACCCCGACACAACACCATCGAAACACATTATTTCGAACTCGTTTTTGTCACTAATTCCCAAAACATATAATCAAAATCAAACTATGAAGGCATCCCCACCAACCAAAATCAGACTTATTAATCTGAATTATCTCAATTGACCACCAATTTTGGAGAAATTACAAAAAGCCACCAAATTAACTAAGAAAAGTAGTGGTTTCGAATCATATAATCGATTGATATAAAAGCTAAACAATTCTATTGCTCAACCATTAACCAAACAAGATTTATAAACAATCAAGCAAACAAGGTTGAAATGAGATGAAATTCACAAATAAACATCGATGCTTAGGGGGACGAAATAAATGGAGGCTTGAGCGGTTGAAGGTAATTCATTGAGCAGGGGACAAGAAATATTTAATTGGTGCATTGAATGAATTAGTGTGGCTAGGTTAGCGGTGTAAAACTGAAATGAAATAACAATTACAAATAACAACAAAATTTTATGGGATTTAAGGCATGCGCGAGTGGTATGTAAGTATGATTTGAAAACAATTTCAGTCTACGATCTGCGTAGTAATCGTATTAGCGTCCATTTCCACGAGGATTATCACCGGCGGCCAAAAGAACAAATATGCTCGTGGATCACTTTGGAAAAACACGAACAATACACGGAAATTAAGAATAGGTTGAAAATATATCGAAATGGGCGACACAAGCGGGAACCAATTTAGAACCCGGAGATATTAATAAAAGCGAGGCCGGCCGGAGAACAATTGAAAAACTAAAAGAATATTGCATGTGATGATTGGCTTTTTTTGTCATATACATTGGAAGTGAACACATTAGAAGTACTCGTAATAAAACGTTGAGCTCTCATTCAAATGTTGTAAATAATAGTCGAATGTTATCTCTGTTTTTTGTAAGCATGTGCTCGGATTGTATAGGCTATGTTTGTTAAGCTTAAAAGATAGCGTTAGATAACTTCTACTTTTTGAATTCTATTTGTAATGTTTATCTTTGAAGAGTTTTGTTGTAAGCTCGTACATAAATATAACCTTGTGAATCTCATTTGCGAGTCGGCCAAATACAATCTTCATGGTATCAACGCCAATACATTCATCGCTAACATCCAAAAGAGCCATCACTATCGACATGGGAAACACCAATTACTTCCATTGGAAAGATTATAGCACAGAATACGCTTTTACTCTTCCCGGCATCAATCACGAGTCCATCGCTAACATCAAAAACCATATCACTATCGACATGGGAAACACCAATTACTTCCATTGGAAAAGATTATTCCTAAATTTCTTGAAAAGTCATCGTATGACTTGTTTTGTTGATGGTACCGTTGCTCCTCGGCGCGGCTTACATCAGCAATGCTGCATTATAGACACGGATGGATGCTCTTGTGTTGGGATGGATCTACAACACTACATCTCAAAACATTCTTCGAAGCATTTCTCAACTATAATTGTGAGATTGCTCGCTCTGCATGGCTCATTTTGGAGAATCACTTTCTCGCTCATGCAGGTACTACCCAAATGCATTTGTACAGGAGATTTCAGAATTTCTCTTTGGTAAATTGCACTATGGATGAAATGTTGACTCAATTGCATTCTTTGGCATGTCAACTTACGTCAATCGGCAAAGTTATTTCTGATGAAGATCTTGTGAGGCAAATATTATTTGCTTTACTTCCTGCTTATTCCCCTTTTTGTCAGCATTATGTGTCTGAAAATCTCCATATCCCACCTTCTATTCCTTGAGATCTTTGTTGCTAAGTGAAGAAGATCGTGTGAACTCACTTTTTAAGTTGGCGGATCCACTTGCGTTCGAGGTAGCGCTTTATACTCGACAAAACCTCGGTGGCAGGGTATCCGTCATCCCAACAAGTCGTTTGTCCAGCAGTCCTCTTGGAAAAACAAGACAAAATCAACCTATTCTAGTGGCTCTTCTTCAAAGGTTTCCAATGCTTTCAAGCCTATTAATGCCAATGTTGCAGGTTCTTCTTCAAATGAGGGCAAAGACAAGTGTCAGATTTGCAATAAATTCAATCGCGTGCTCTTACACATGTAGAAGAGGTTTGATCATGGATTTATAAGTCTCAGTGCTTGATCATTTGCTTTGCAGTGAAGATTGAGCATGATGATCACCATACATCACGACGATTGGGGCAAGTGCTCATATATTTTCTTCTATTCTATCTAATTTACAACCATATTTTGGAAATGATAAGGTGATGGTTGGAAATGGAAGTTTTTTACCAATCACTCATACTGGTACTGTTAAACTCAAACTGTCTTCTACTAATTTTATTTTTAAAGATGTTCTCTTAGTTCCTCGAACACTAGATTTACTTTCTGTTCATAAGTTTTGTCTTGATAACTCTTGTGCTGTTGAATTCACCCTTGATGCTTTCATTGTCAAGGACAAAACATAACCCAAACTCTTCTGAATGCGTGCTTGAGTTCTCTCCCCATCCTTTAGCATCATCTTGTCGAGGCTTTACTCGTGCGTTTGCAGCGTCTTCCTAAATCATCTCTCACTTGGCGTGAGGCTCGGGCATCTGGGCTTCGGTGAGTAATATCACAAAATTTTGTAGGGCGTGCGATGATTATGATATGTTTAGATTTTATAATATCCGATTAGCGTTGAGTAATACATTAAGTTGCGAATGTATTTCACAGTGTCTGGCGTCTGCGAAGTCAATGACTATGTTGGGAAGGCATTGATTGGGTGGCCAAGATGTCGCTTGATATTCGGTAATAAAGAGCATATTGAGCGATAAGAAAAATCGGGTCTTAAGTAAATTTCGAAGAGCGAAATTTTATAAGGTAGGTAGAATGAAATAACCCGTTCACTTAACAATATTATGTTGATAGTATATAAATTTCTCGGCGGAGTATTTCGGAGGTGAAATTAAAAATTTAGTTAGTAGTGGAGAATTCAACAAATCGGTCGGTTGGTGGTATATTTCGGTTTGTGGTGGGACCGGAGATAGTATAAATAATTTTTGAATAAAATCGATATACGAGACTAGTATTAAATGAGTAATGGTATATCACTGGCTTCTCATTTGGAATCGTTTTCATTAAAGTTTAACGACAAAAAGTGGAGAAATAAAACCGCAAACCAAACGGGGCCTTACACCATCCTAAAAATCCCACCTAACCCCACTAACACTTCATCCTCATCCACAAAACCCATTCCCCTCTTCTCCCCTCCATTTGGCCGAATTCAACTACTTGAAAAGAAAATTTCTTCATGGAGATTAATACCATCGTCGTTGCTTAAACTCAAGGAAAATTTGTGGAGAGTTTCCCCTCATCATCTTCTTCGAATCAAGGTAAGAAAGGTTGAATCTTTTGAGATATTTCATGAGTTTTTGAAGTTGACTTTTATTGGATTTTTGTTGACCATGATTTTGGGACTTCAAAATGATACATATGGATCGTCTAGGCTTAGATTACATGATTAGAGGTTATGACAATCGATTTTGGAGGTTGAAATGTGTAGAAATTGATAGGTTGACTTTTGTTGACTTTTGAGGAATTGAGTTTTTAAAGGTTGAAATGTTATAGAAGTATCCTCTAAGCTTGAAATATGTGAGTGGTAGTGATTATACTTGATTTTAGGGGTTGAAGTGTATTGATTGGATCGGTTGACTTTTTCTAAGTTTCTTTAAATTGTACGATGATGTTATGGAACTTTAATATAGTTGTTTTGGAATATGATTTGGATGTTTTGAGGTTGATTGGTAGAGGATATGGTTGAGTTAGGTTATTCCCAAGTTGAGTAGTAATTGGGTTTTGAACTAAAGGTTGAATTCTGATAGGTTAATTGAGTGGAAGCGATTGATTGTTGGATTGATTGGAGATGTGACTAACGTGTTATTGTTAGGAAAATAAAGTGATGACGAATAATGAGAGTTATGAAGTAGGTAAAGCTGAATGTAGTTAAGTTGGAATTTTAGAAGTGTATCTTAATTTGGGGATATGATGATTCTTAAAGGTTAAATTAAATTGTGAGACGTGGTATAATACTCGGGTTTATATAGATGTTAAGAGAGGTTATTCTACGGAATGGGTTATAATGTATAATTTCTTTGAATAGGAGTTGGCGCAGGCTGTATGATTTGCTAGGGTGCTATTCTAACTTTTGGGCTCGAGGTGAGTACAAATCTCACGATGGGAACCTTTCATATATATATTATGTTATATATTTGCATGTGTTGTCTTGGGACTATTTTGCCATGTGTATTGTGTGATTATGATTTGATGTTATGTGGACATTGTGAATTATGATTCATATTATGCTGAAATAATTGAGATTTTGATTGATATTATGAGATAATTATGATTATGAGTTATATTGTAAGTTATGATTCATGTTATGGGATTATTAGATTTATGCCACATGTGTGTGTGCTTGTGTTGTGTGTGTTGTGTCTTTGTGTGGGTATTATGCGGATGTGTTTTGATTGCTTTGTGTTGTTGCGGAGGCGGTGGTGACCCGGCAAGGTTGGTGTGGTGTGCATATTGTGTGGGTAGCCCGTGGATTCGGGAGGTTTGGTGTGATAAGCACATTGGGGGTGGCCTCGGTCAGGATGGAGGTGGAGGAGCTCGTCCCCGATTATTTGGAGGTGGATTCCTCATGTGTGTATTATTTGGAGGTGGATTCCTCATATGTGTATTATTTGTGGAGGTGGATTCCTCATTTGATGACTTTGTGTGCTGAGACTGTCTCCCTTGAATGAATATGCATTGTTTATGGTTATAAGCTCCTGCGTATAGTATTATGTGATATCATATAGGAGGATTCTATGTGATTTGTGGACAGTTATTTATTGTGTAGCCTGGGTAATGTATATGCATATGTTATATATATAAGTATGAATATATGTGATGGGATCCAAGTATATTATTTGTATTCACTCAGCTTAATAGTTGACTCCCTATTCTCTATGGGCGTTTTATGCCTAGGTTCTAGGAAGCGTCATTGAGTCGTGAGGTTCGGTATAAGCGAGCTGCGTGAAGATCATAGATGAGGTGGTGGTGGCATAGGAAGTCCTCATCAGTCATTTCCTTGTTGTTGTCGGTTGTATATTTTCGGAACTTGTATTATGTATTAAAAGAAGTGCAGTTGTCATACTTTCCCTATATTTGTATTTGGATTTCTTGTGTATCCTTGAGTTGTATTATTAAAGTGGATTTGTGATACATTGTTGTTGTTTTTTGTGTATATGTTGTTAGTTCACCTATTGGACAAGTGTATTATTATTATTAATGTCAAATGAAGTCTTTTTATGTTGTCATTCATCGATCGGTGACTCTGGTGTATAGGTTGTTGATGACCTTAACCTCAGGCACAGGTAGTCGTTCTGATGTCTTCATTGATGCTTATTCACGTTATTCATGGGTGTATTTTCTCAAATCTAAAAGTGAAACTAGTATCAAATTTCACCAGTTTCATCAAATGATAAAAAATGTGTATAATGCCTCTATCAAATACTTTCAAGCAGATGAAGGGGGAGAATTTATTGGTCTCATTCCATATCTTCAATCCCATGGCATTATACATCATTTTTTTCTTGCCGAGAACTCCCAACAAAAGCGGCTTAGCGAGCGAAAACATCGGCACATTAATGATATGGCTAGATTGTCTTTGTTTCAAACACAACTTCCATCTCGTTATTGAAATTTTGAGATTGTCTGATATCACCGGTCATCGTCAATAAACTCTTGTAGTCCATAAAATAGCGCACCATATTTTTTGCTTCATAAACAAACACCAAATTATTCATCTCTCAAAGTATTTGGATCATTATACTATCAGTTTGTAAAAAATCGTGTGAAGTTTGGTCCTAGATCTGTACCTTGTGTGTTCATAGGTGTTTCCTATCACAAGGTTTAGGTGTTTAGATTGCTCTCTTCCAAAGTTATTATTTCTAGACATGTGAAATTTTTTTAGAGAATATATTTACGTATCCGATATACAAAGAAAATGCATGCTCTATTCCTTCAAAATATTTTTTCACTATGATTCTTCTTCTACTAAATTAGTTAGTTCTTCCTCCTTTACACAGTTCCAACTCGAGATACTAACTAATGCAGTGTGTGTCTATACGCCTCGGTCGATTCAATTTGTCAAGCAATGTTCTGTGTACTTCTCTTCCTATTCCTCCACAAAGAGAACCACAGTATAATTCCTCTCTAGTATTTACAAGTTTCGATCCCTCTGCCGCACAAATTACTAGTGTTTACCGTCACTTCACAACCTCTTAATCTGTTTTACACCGCATACAATAATGCACATCTTATAGTTCTTTAGAAGTAAAAGCGAGGGATTTAAACAAGATACTCCGCCTAACTTTATCCACTACATGTGAAGCCATACAGATCACTCCTACATCTTACACAGAGGCATCTAAATCATCAGTTTGGGTACATGCTATGAGTGAGGAGTATGATGCACTCGTGCATAATCATACATGGGATTTAGTTCCTCCTAACCGAACTCACAACATTATTGGTTGTAAATGGGTTTATAGAATTAAGTACAATTCAGATGGTTCGATTAGCAGGTATAAAGCAAGACTAGTGGCTCATGGAAACAGGCAACAAGAAGGTGTTGATTATGTTGAAACATTTTCTCCTGTTGTCAAACCTGCAACTTTGAGAATTGTTTTAACATTGGCGGTTACATCTGATTGGGATATTCACCGGCGGGATGTAAAAATACCTTTCTCAATGGCTATTTAAAGAGCTTTCTACATGAAACAACTGCGAGTTTGTTAACAAAGATTGTCACGATCATGTTTGTCTTCTTAGGAGGTCTTGTATGGATTATGAAGCAAGCTCGAGAGCTTGGTTTGAGAGATTTTCTTCATTTCTCTTTTACCAAGGATTTCGGCCGAGTAAAGCAGGATAGCGACATGTTTTGTTGTTCCTCCTACTACTAAGATATTTTTATTGTGTATATGGATGACATAATTTTAACGAGGTTCGTGTCCTACTCATCTAAAAGCGGTTTTTGGTCATTCTAAACAAGAATTTTGCATGTACGTCGAGTCTCAATTTATAGTAAGATTAGCGAGTAAATGAGTAAAAGCAATTTGATGGAATTCAATGCAAAAGATATGCAACGGTTCAAATGAAAATTAAGAAAATTAATATATACATAACTTATATTCATTTCATTTAGAACTATTATTAGCAAATTCAAATGTTTGAAAAGATTGAACACCATTAATAATAATATATTGAGCCATTATTTCAACAAGTAGTGGTGTTTAAGATATGATGGCCATTAACATTGTCATGGCCATTGTCAAATAGTGGAGTTAATGGAGAGGAGTTCTACGGTGGTGAGTGAAATTTGGTTGGTGTGGGGGGTTCTTGTAATGGAGAAAGAGTCGTGATTTTTTTGTTATTAATTGATATCATTTTCATCAAAAAAATATAATATGATCTTCCAAAAACACCCCTTCAAAAAAGTCATGTCTAAGTCACGTGACATATTTAATAGATTTTTTTACGGTAAAGGCAGGTAATACACTTTTTAAAAGATAGCTGACCGACAAGATCATTTTGAAACATAGGTGATCCACTTGTAACATTGTGTAAACATAGGTGATTGCTCATGTCATTAACCCATTAAAATATTCAATCAATTCAAACTAAATCCTTCTATTATGCATAAGATGGTACGACATCCCATGAAAATGCTACAATATCATGAATTTGAATTCTAATTGTTCTATAAATTAATATCTAGTGAGTACATATTGTGGTTTTTGTGCTATAAGATCATGAATTTGAATTCTAATTGTTCCATAAATTAATATCTAGTGAGTAAATATTGTGATTTTTGTGCTTATTGTTAGAGTTATTTGGTGAAATGGTCTTAGATAGTAGGACGAAGTTGCAAATTGATCTCAGAAAGTTTAAAAGTTGGGATTTATCCCTGATAGTGCTTTAAGGTTAGTTTTAGTCCATTATGAAATTTGTGCTATTAAAACTAACACCAAATGGCGATTGTAACTCGCGATTCGCATCCCAGAATTATCGTATTTCAACTCTTCTGGCATTCTTTTTTTTGATTCAAGTCAATTATTTGCATCTATTTTACCATTCTACTTGATTTTCATCTAAAATAATTTTTTACAAATAGACTTACTCCTATAAAATTATAGGAGATTATTTTGAAAAGAAAACAAGTAGAATGATAAAATAGAAATAAGAAATTGGCGTAAATCGAAATGATAAAGAGTGAAATATAACAATTTAACTGGAATGGAGATTCTGATGCTCATTTCTTCATTAATTTCTAACAACACAATCGCCGGAGATAAACTCTGATCTTAAAACACTATCATGACTAAATTCAACTTTTTGAACTTTTTAGGACAGTCGCAAGCTTAGATCACAGTACTTAACCATTCACCAATTCTCAATATTGTAATATATATTAGGTTATTATCTCTAATACATTTGTAGGATTGTAATGAAAGTAAAAGACTGTCCGTATTCCTCCTAGATTTGTAGCTTAATTACCTTATTCTAGAATGTACGTATTCCTCCTAAATTGTTGCTTAATTTGCACCATATCTCCCTATAAACTTTAAAATGGGCATCATACCTCCTTGTAAACTTAAAAAGTGCACCATATTTCACAGTGTTAACTTTGATGTTAAAATTAACGGAGAGTGCACTCCACTTGCCTAATGAGCAAGTACGATTGAGTTTAATTTCTTTTTACTCCTAGTATTTATTAAATGATAAATAAATATAATCTTCTAAGTTATTTTAGTTGATATTTTGATCAGGAATAAATTTTAATTATATTATTATGAATTGCAAAATTAATAAACAAAATTTTATATTTATTAAAATAATTAGTTAAAATAATAATTCATGTTAAAAATTTTGCACTAAAATTCAAAAAAATAATAATTAAAATGAATTAGATGTATTATCTAATTTTATACAATCAAATGAAATGTTAAATAATTTTTAATGACTCTATATCTTATACTGTATATAATAAACAATAGATTGAATAATTATTTAAACATACTACTATGTGTAAAAACAACTACAATAAATAATAGATTGAATAACTACTCCACTGCCCACTTGTTGAATAACTTATGCCATTGACTTGAGCATTTCTTGAGACAACGTAAATAAAATTTTATTTTGCACATATATTGATTGTACACAAATAAGTAATGTATTTTAGTGTGTTATATTATATCGATCTTGGTTTGCATTTTGCTCATTATTAATAATTTTTAATTTACATATTCTCTTATATTTTAGTAGTGTTATAGTGTTAGATTACACAATATTTGGCTTTAGATCTAATTTCCGTTTACTTTAGAATTCCGATATTCCTTCAAACAATATAAATTAATACTCTCGTCCAGAAGTGAAAATATTTGAAGATCTTGAATGTGTTTATTATTGTGTTACAAAATTATGAAGAGTAATTTTATCTTTATCAAAATTTTGAATGCATTTAGAATTTTTTTTCGACTATATATAGCAACACCCTTTTTTTATAATATTGTATCTTGCTTCATTCATAATGTTAGATTATTTTTTTTAAATAATATATATTTTAACAATTTCGTTAACTTTAACTCCAAAGTTAACGCTTGAGAAATAACAGTCTTGTAATTTTAAAGTTTATAGGAAATCTGATATCTTTAAGTTTACATGGAAATACAGTCTTTCCATTTAAACTTTATAGGGATATGGTGAAAATTACCAAATGCTCCCAAATAATTAGCATTGCCGCCCTTGTTCTTCGTAGTTGGACAGAACAAATTGTCCTAAATTTTGGCTCGTTTCATTTCATTTTCAATTGGTGAAATAAACATTGTTCCGCATGCTTTATCAGTTGATGACTTGATGAGGTATGGACAATGAAAGTTATACTAATGTCATGTACTCTAGGTTATACCTAGAATTATTGGATTTGAAACCTTCAATATCTTCTGGATTTATCCTCTTGATTCAACCACAAAATTGCTTCTTTTCACATATTCAAGATGGCAAAACGGAGCAGCATTCACATAGTTTATAGTTAAACCAACGCATGAACCAAGAATCACGAGTTGAATCTCCAGGATGTAATAACTAACTCTCCGAACTTACGTTTTTGTACCAATTCAAGCCAATATTTTTTCGCTCAAATAATTATTGAATGAATACGTCAATGATTAATAAATAAATAAATAACGAAAAAAAGGGTGAGAGCTGACCCCAGGGACAGATCTATTATTTTAATATGAGATATTCATTTCATCATTTAAAATATAAAGTTTAATATGAGTATTCATTTTGAAGAAAATAAAAAAAAAAAACAGGAGGAAAAAAAATTGGTTGGCCAAGATTTGAACTAGGGACCTCTAATTAATTAGTCAAAAGTCGGGCCGCCACAATTAATAGTCAGAAATGCTTAGCAATTTTAAAAATTTCGTTTTAAATATATGATGTTCATGTAAATACCTTACACCTATCTAGGTCCGTCCCTGGCTGACCCGGTTACCAATAGAAGCCAAAATAACCAATGCATCGTCATTCTATATTTTATTTAGTTGCCCTTTATTGTATAATTATCCTGTATGATTCATAAGGTTAAACAATAATATTATACTAGCTGGATTGTGGATTAAACATTGAATATCATCTCAATTGACAATTGAAATCCGTATGTCCAAACCAATCAGCAAAAAAACAAGCTATATGTAATTTCACACTTGCCTGCAATTGAAACATACTGTTTCAGTTTATATGACAGAATAAGATGATACAAAAACAGCTTATTTCAATAGATAGACATCAGGTTTCCCAGACTGGAAGGAATGTTATTCTAATTCCGAAAACCTTCAACAAAGGTCATTGTCTGGGTTCAAATTAAGCATTCATAATCCTACATCTGGAATCAACCGAATACTCGTAAATTTATTATTTAAGCTGCCTCAGTAATCTTCTCGCACAGCCATGGTATAGTGATAGGGAGGAAGGGAAGACAAAAAGAAAGAAAATAGAACATAGTATAACAGCTAGAAGGAGCATCAACATTACAAGTTCTTAAATGCAGATTCAGTGGCAGATTTTTGAGGGGTCAGTTTTGCCAGCAATGCTTTGTTAGGACAGTGTTCAGCATCAACAAAATAGAAGTTATTGTTGGCTTTAAATGTAACAAAAGGCCGCTGGGTCTCAGGTGGCCTGATGTCAGCAAACTTGAGTGTCTTGGTGGTAAAAGTTGCTAACCACGTCATCATCTCAACCTCGAAGCTATCAGAACCAGGTTGCCATCTCATTTTGTGAATGTACGGGCTTACAAACCAGTGAAGAACGCCTGTTGTCGAAGCACTGAAGAATATGATAGTTGAAGCCACTGCACCCTTTAAGATCACATTCATGCCGGGAGATGTCATAAAAGTTATGACAGGGCCTAAAGAAACAGAGAGGCAGCAAGTGGAAAGTGAAAGAAGCTTCACTTTTTTTATAGTACTTGATATAGGTCCATAATATACAATACCCATGTCCTGTTGATCCTTCTCAGCTTCTCCCCCTTTCCGAGGTCCAATGCTAATTTTGTTATCACCTACTGCTTCTGTGGACTCAGAATACCATCTCTTCTGTACCCCCTTAACTTGTGAGGCATATTTTGGAAGATTCATGGCACCTCGGACGCCCTGCCATGTGTTGAGATGGCACAAATGAGAACCTGAAATAAATTATGCAGGCCACTCGTATCAATTCTAAGTAGAAACAATATAGATAAAGACAATACTGGAAACCGCAGTAAGCCGTAAATCTAAACATAGATTTTTTTTCTAAAAAGTATCGCCTCAATTAACAGAAATATTTTTAAATAAGCTTCGATATTTATTTATTTGGTCTATTTACAGTGAAATAAATTAAAATGGCACTTTAAACATATTCTTTGCAGTTAATCCTGGGTTAACTCGGAAACAAGCTATGTTATCACGAGGGTAAGACTGCTACAATCTGACCCCCTTACTCTGCTAAGGCGAGATCCTCTTTAGATGAATAGGGGCATGTTGCTGTTCTATAGTGAAAAGTAGCATATCAGAAAGAGCACATTTCAACACAAGTCATCAGAAGGTCGACTACTTTCTTCTGTTAACTATTTAGCTTTCAGTGTCGTCGCTATGGTTTCATAAACTTTTGGATACATCTTCATTTTTCATCCAATAAAGAAAGTTAGTCCGGGTAGACATTCAAATATTCAATTATTGTGCATGGTTATCAGTTCTATGCAAATATGAAAGAAGCATGAAAAGAATAGATTGGCCAAACTTCATACATATGCATATGTGAAGCTCTTTCTTTATAACAAGAAGAACGGCACATCAAAATTTAATACTCCTTCCGTTTCAATTAACTTGATAGTACTCCCTCCATCCCTTAATCTAAGAACCATTTTCGCAAAATAGAAATCTCTCATTTGGTTACCTTTTTACCAAATTAGGTAAGAACATATAGACGAGAAAAGAAAGTATGTCGGGGAATCGTTTGAGATTTTCGCTAAGCTTTGTGTAAAGTAAAATGGAGTGCTTAGATAAAGGGATAGAGAGTGTACTTTATAAAAGAGTTGAATAATAATGCTAATATATCTAAAAATGCTTTATCGAAAATGCTTAGTTAGTCATGTAGATAAAGAATCTTTTTATTAAGGGACTAAAAAGCAGAAAATTAATAAGTTGCGTTGGCAATATATGATCAAGTAAAAGAGAAATGAAAATTTTTACTACATGATCAAGTAAATAAAAACGGAGAGAGTATATGCATTCCCAATTCGAAGGTAGCCATACATCTTACAAGACACATCCAAATTGTTCAATCTCTTCCGATCAAATGAACACAATCGGTCACATTTAGCACATAAGGTTGCCATCTAATAGAAAACATTAGAAGACAATGCACCATCGGGAATACGGAATTTCAACCATCAGGCTTCATAATCTTACTAACCTCCAAAGTCCAAACATAAATAACCACAGTAACAAGTTTCATCTTTCTTCCTGATTATCAAGCAATCTATTACCTTGAGTCCTCGACACATCGAAAGTGTCTGGAAACATCAAATAGTAAAATTCTCCTCTAAGGTTGACCTTCTTTCAGTAGTTTCACATATTGACCATCTCCACTCCCTCCACAACATAAATACACAAAACAAACACCAACTCTTCAACAAACCAACCCTCTAATGATGCAATTCGATTAACCATATAAGTTACCCTCGCAATTTAGGTCTAACCGAATGGAACCCAAGTAATAAGTGACATCATATGAAACTTCATACATAACAAGAAAAGTGGCACATCATATAAAATTTAATATACGCATTCTGAATTTAAAGGATAATCTTGCAAGACAAAACCAAATTGTTCATTCCCTCCCAGACCAAATTAGAATAACATATCAATCACATATACACCGTCTCAGCACATATATTTACCCTATACTAGAAAACATCATAAGAAATGTCCCATCCAGAATACGTAATTTCTTCCACTAGGCTACATAATCTTATTAGACTCCAAACATCTTTAACCACGGTTACAAGATTCATCTTTTCCTCTATGATTATCAAGTAAAGCTATAACCCTTGAGTCCTTGACACAACAAAAGTATCCTGAAAAATCCATTAGGAAAATTTACCTCTATGGTTGACCTTGTTTCACTAGTTTCTTCCCATATATTGGCCATCTCCACCACCCCGCACGGACAAAACGCAGGAGGTGTTTAAAGTGTTCCCAGGATCATCGAAACTCGCAAAATATTTTTTGTCTTAAGACAGTTTTCCTGTTGAAATTGTAACAGAAATGTGCAGGTTCAAGACTAAGTAGTGACAATGTTTTGCACCCTTTTACAAAAAAGTTCATAACACGAATATATTTTTGTTCAGGTTATTCCTTTTTCTTATTTATTTTCTGAACCCTTACGCTTTAATCCACCATCGATGAGTTGGTTGTAGTTATGAGGTGCAGGATGCTCATATGTATTGGCATGTGGGGTTGACCTTTCCGTTAGATTGTTCACATGGTACTATGTCAGATTGTCAACTATGGAGCGGCTTCATGAAATTAGTAAAGATCAATTTTAAGTCGAAGGAGATGAATTGTGAGTGTACAAATCGAAGAACGGAGGACTGACGTATGATAACAAAATTTTGAAGGACGACTGCAAAAAAAAGTTATTACAATGTCTTTGATGAAACTCCTGAAAGGCCCACTACTTGTGTTCTTCTTACTGCAATTGTATGGGTTGATGGTTGGGAACACCCATTTTTCAATTTCTGGATCCTACTACACCACAACCTAAACACCCAAAACCAACACCAACTCTTCAACAAAACCGACCCTCTTATAATGCAATTCGATTAACCATAAAGTCTGTTATCACAGTACAGATCTAACAAAATGGATCGCAAAGTAGGACTTAATCATAATTACATTAACATTAATATGCTCCAAAGCCAGTGAATCCTCCAGTCTAAGCCGGATAACGGGGTTGGATAGTACGCATTCCCGAATTTGACCCAAGAGTCAAATGCAAACACTGTACAACTCGCTCCATCTCAATTTAATTGATCATCTAACTCAATCATCAATAAGAATGAATAGGAACATAAATTAGATTTAACAGCTAAGAGAGTGTAGGTTAATACGAAGAATTAAAGAAGTGGACAAGTAAATTGAAACAGAGTGTAAAATATGTAGAGAGAGATGGGAAATTTAACCTGAAGAGAGGTTTGTTGAATAGGAACGAGCTGTTTGCGAACGAAGCAAATGAAGAATAATTGATCTTGCCATTTTTTAAAGACACTATAAAACCTCCGCAAATTTTGTCAGATTGTTCAATGGAGATGGAAGGGCAAGGGCAAAGGCTTTTCGTTAGGTCAAATAACTGATAACTGAGGTATACCGTATACAAATAGTGTTTTTAGTACTGCAATTATTATTTTATTCTCATTACTAGGATTTTCAACAAGTTCAACCCAATCAAACATTATCATATTTGAATTCGTTCTGATAATCGTAAGTCGAGTCAAACCATTGTTTGGTTATTATTTGAGTTTAGTCTCGTCAAGCAGCATGTCAGTATTATTGAGTCGAGATAAGCTGCTTACCAAATTGAGTGAGCCACATCGAGTTCGACACATGACAATTTGAGCATTGTCGTTAAAACTTTGAGTCTCAATTTGTTAATACATATCACTAATTTAATACTTATATGCAGTATATATCAAGTGTTCAAAAATTAACTTAGATTAAACTTTGGTTGTCTTCACAGCCGTTTGTCTGCATAAATTAAAGGAAATGAAAAAATAGTGAAATGCATTAAAAATGTAGAATGACAATTAATTTGAAACAAAAGAGTAGGCAAAAATGCGTTGAAATGTAGAATTACAATTTCATCTTTAGAAAGAACAATCAAATTTGACAAAAAAAAATTAACACTAGAAAGCCTTGAGTAAATAGGAACGGAGGGAGTATTATTAATAAATATTATTAATTTAATAACTATGTATAATATTTTTCGGATAGGGTCGAGCTTATGTCTCGAAATCAATCGAGCATTAAATAAAGGTTTGAGTCTCGATTTGAAACACCGAGTCGAACTATTTGAGTGGAACCTGTCGAGCTTTTTCATCTGTTTAGGCTCGGTAAAGGTATAAATTCATAAATCACCTAGGAATTATTCACCTCGGTAAATTACAAAGATGTCACCTTCCAAATGAATTGTTGTGATGATATTTCAACTGATGAAATGGGTGTTGGAACTATGAGATAATAGATCTCATGAAAATGTCCGTTGAACAGTTTCATTGTACAATCGATTTATACATTCAAGATTATAAGTTCCTAATTATGGGACAATTAATATTTAAGTTCTTAGAAGCAGCTGACATTAGGGGTTCTGTTGGCTTCTTAGGATCTACTCGTAATCTATATATTAAGATAATAATCGCTTAATATTGTCTAATATATTCTACTCTTTTTCGATCCGTCTGAGAGGTCACACCTGGCTTGATAAGCGAACTAATAATAAATGTCTATACTTAGAATTCTGGCTGAAACGTAGAAGGAAACATTTAGGCGAAATTCGATTCTCGGAATTTAAGGGAGAATTGACCGGCGGTTAAGGAAGAGATGAGGATGGAAGAGTTTCATCCTCCTTGAATCTCTCGTGTGTTGTCTATAAATAGTGCATCACCCCTTCACATTAAATTGCTTTCATTCTTTATGTAAAAAAGTAAAAGCCCTCCTTAACTTCCTTGACCCAAAGTCGGCGGAACCCCCTAGGAAGAGAGTTAGTTTCTCTTCCATCTTTGTTTCATTTTCACTTTAAACGTTCTACTAAAGCGTCTGGGAAGACTTGGATAATTTCTTTGAGTATGGATACTCTTGGAGATACACTTGTTTTGGGTATTTGAGCTAAAACTCGTTTCATTTGCCAAATAATAATATTCAAGAAGAACAGTACACTCTAGTAATTCGTTATTGTTTTTGTACTTCATAGTATCTTGGGATTAAGTATCCGATGGTTCTTTGAGCAATGGGTAATGAATAAGTAGAACCCAACCGGTGGCCACCAGCACAGCTGCGTGATTGCAATTATGTAAATAATTTGTAAAATCTATTTTGCTAAATTACGGGACTATTTTGCATGTTTAATTTGTAATTAATGGTGTTTTAATTCTAATTGATGAATTATGTGATTACATTAATTAAATATAATTAATTGTTAATTATTTTCGAAATTAATCAATGTGAAAAAATTTCAAATAATATTTTTGTAATAACCACGTTATGTTAAAAAAATTAAAAAATTTATTTTCGATTAGGTGGTGGGACTTAGGAGATAGTATAAATAATTTACGATGATAATATTATTTCGTATTAAATTATTTGAGCCGAATCACATTTATAATTTAGTAGTAATAGCGGGGACAATTCGAGGTTAAAGCTAGATCGTTAAATTAGGTTAGATAACTCGATTCTAGCATTGATTCGAGACACAGGCTCACGATAAGTTTTCTTGACTTAAGAGCTAAGTTTCGCATCTTCCATCCTTATAAATCAAACACAAATATCTTCTCCTTAACACCTAGCTTGAGATTCCCCTCTTGGAGCAAAATAAAATTTTTTCTTCCATTTCTTCACTTTATCGCATATAAACATCCTCGAGTTGATTGTTAAGGCTTCCCAACGTCTTCCCCTACGATTTTGAGGTAAGAAATTAGAGTTTTGGTTGATTTTTATTGGTTGACTTTTGGTTGACTTTTTCCATAATTCAATTTTATGATGAATCTTAGTTTGTTATGGATGC
Organism: Lithospermum erythrorhizon; assembly: GCA_019722365.1. Taxonomy (NCBI): domain Eukaryota; kingdom Viridiplantae; phylum Streptophyta; class Magnoliopsida; order Boraginales; family Boraginaceae; genus Lithospermum; species Lithospermum erythrorhizon. The sequence goes on from JADFUC010001712.1 coordinate 25,652, forward strand.
TATGACGTATATAAGTGATGAATTCATGACTTAGAATTGGATTTAGAGGATGTTATGAATTGAGTTGACTTTTCTAGGTTTGATTGACTTTTGGAGTTGATATTTTTATAAGACTTTAAATGTGTAGGGAGTTTAATTGGGACCTTATTTTAGTTGTTGTGATGTTAAATTGGTGATTTAAAATTGATTAAAGGGAGTTAGGTTGAAAAAGTGTTATTTTCAAGCTGAGCTATAATTGATATTTTGGGAGTATAGATTGTTAATTATGGACTTGAGAGTTAATTAGAATGAGTTATAAGTTGATTTGAAATGTTAAAATATTGGGTGGAATTCTAATGGGAGATCGGTTAGGTTGTGTCCGGCCAGGATCGTTGATTCGTTATTTGTCCGAGTCATTTTAGACCGCTTAGAAATAGTTCCACTAAGAAGTAGTAGGCGTGTGTACAGAACTCAGGGTATTGTAGTAGGTTTGATTATACTTTAGAGGTGTTTTGTTAGGGGTTGATCGTGGTAAAGAGGCAGTTACGCGATTGTGTCCTTGGAGAAGTTTTTGTAGTAGCTAAGCAGTGAGTACTTATCTCGCGGGTGTTGGTTATGTACTTACTTTAAAATTATTTGAACATGTTATTGTGAAGTACGATTATGTGAGAATGATGTACATATCATTTTGTTATGATTACGTGAGGAATGATATACATGTAATTGTTGTATGATTATGTGTGATTCATTTGTGTGAGCCGTAATGTGATTATGTGATTATGATACGTGGCATCGTATTGTTGTATTTACGTGGCCTTGTCGGCGGTGTGTGTTTTGACTTATGATTGTGAGAGGTTTAGCCGTGTGCTTGGAGATTGTTTGGGAGTAGAGTAGTTGGTTATTGAGGTGATGGTTAGAGTTACATGTATGACTTTGGTGAGAAGCTTGAGTATCGAGTTTGACCACATGTTGGGATGATTAGGGTTAGGTATTTCTCACTTCGCTGCAGGATATGTGGCCAGTATTGGCGCATACTACGGTATAAGGCGGTGTGACTCTTTTATCACTTTGTTGTGTGCGTTGTCGGGGTGTGGCCACATACTACGGTATAGGCGTGCTTGGTTTGGCCTTATCTTGCGGTATAAGAGCGGTATGAGTGCTTTATGATCACTTTCTTTGTGTGCATTGTCGGTGTAAGCCCATACTACGGTATAGTTGTGCGGTTTTGGCACTTATACTTCGGTATAAGGCGGTGGTTATTAGCGGTTGATCCATTCCTGGCAGGGTAGGCGGATTGAGTATATGCGCGTTAGAGGTTGTATATATTTGTGGAGATATGAGAGATAGAAGGTGATGACTAGAGTTATAGTCGTTGTTGAGTCTCTATGATTTTATTCTGGGTGTTTGTGTGCCTTATTGAGACCTTCTATTATATCTTGACATGTTATGCCTGAGACCTTCTTTGGAATCTTATTGTATGACTTTATTAGGTAGTCCTGGATATATATATATATATATATCGTAATTTATTCATGTTGGGCTATTATAATATTGTCTGTCTCGTTCTGTATGGTAAGTTCACCCCCTGTGTTAAGTGTTCACTAAGCTTCGCGGCTTACACCCCTTTTTAAGCTATAGGCGGCATTTTCATTTGTGCAGGTTGTGAGGGGGCGGAGTTGAGCCAAGAGGCGTTTGAGTTTTGTTGCCGGTGGTAGGTGAGCATCGGGTGGCGGAAGGATCCTCATAGTCGGTGCGTGTGTTGTCAAGCTTGTTTTTGATTGTTGTACTTTATTTTCAAACTTTAGCCTTGTCGGCAGGTTGTCACTTTGTATTACGAGTACGGTGCCTCTCTTTTTGTAGCCTTGCCGGCATTCTTTCTTATTGGGATATGTTGTATATATATGGGTTGGTTGGTTAGACATCAGCTGATGGATTTATAAAATTTTAAAAGCCCCATTATTATTTTGAGAATATTAATGGAAATCAATTTTGGATGAAAGCGAGTAGTTTTAAGCTGAGTCGTCCGTCGGTTTGGGGACTACGGTGTTGGGATTATAGTGATTACCATGCCAGGCTGAGCACAGGCGGTCGTTAATTTTGGTATCGAGCTAGGTTTCAGTTAGCAGGTATACGTGGTTATGTGTCGACTTGTTTTCTTTGAGTAAGATTTGTGAGTGGTGTCTTTTTGTAAAAGTCACAGGTCTTTTCTTTTGTTGCGTGAAATTTGTTGAGGGATGCACGCCCGAGTTCGTGGAAGGGGTAGGCGAGGTGCTAGGGGTAGGCCCCGGAGGAGGCCCAGGCTGGTAGGGGTATAGGCTGTTGATGAGTACGGCGTGGACGGCCGGGGGTCCGGAGGTCCATTCGGAAGCATGTTGAGGAGGAGGAGGTGGGCCTCGTAGAGATAGTGTAAATGCTCGGGTGGGTGAGAAGGCGGCGGGAGGTCAATTCGAGTAAGTTGTTTGGCCGGTTTACGAAGGGATCCTCCGAGAAGTTTCAGAGGTTCATGAGCGACTATTGAGTTCATCCAGGGACATAAGTCATTTTGATCGTGGAAGTTGTGGTGAGATGGTGAAGTTTGCTACTTATAGACTTCGAGAGTGTATTTGGTGGGGAACTTTGAGTCGTCTTGGCTGAGAGGGAGATTCATGTTTCCTGGGAGCGATTTGTTGAGATCTTCCGGGAGAATTATTTCTTGGAGACCCACATGGCGGCTTTGGAGAGAGAGCTGATTTCGTTGGCGCGTGGTTCAAGGTCGGTGGAGAATCTGAGGAAACGGTTTAGTGATATGTGCCGACTCTTCCTTGTTTATCCGGTAAAGCGAAGAGGATCACTTAGGTTCAAGGATGGGTTGACATGGGAATCGTCACCATATCTCGCGATGGTTTTACTAGTTTCCATCTTTGTGAGAATGCGACTACTAAAGATGGAAATGGAGTTAGCGGGGCCGGGCGAGTGGATGGGAGAATCGGGCACGAGACTTTCGGTCCGGTAGGCTGGCTTCTAGAGTTGAGGAGGACGGACTAGCGGTAAGTCTGAGGCGGAGAGTTACTTCGGTGATCGACGGTTCACGAGTTATTCTACATTCGCTACGCACGGTGGGCTTTCTGCGAGATCGGTGGGGTCAGGTAGTCTTCGGGGGTTGGTATCCCATTACCGTTGCGGTCAGTTAGGCGAGGTAAGCGGGGATTGCGGAGAGGTGGTCGTATGTTATCGATGCAGGGACATGCAGCGAGGATTGCCCAGGTTCTTAGAATAGGGGTGCTTGTGCCGGTTGTGCCGAGGCGGGTACTCAGAAGTCGTGGTGGTCGTTTCGGCGGCCGTGGGGGCAGGGGATATGGGCTGGAGGACACCAGAGGCGCCCAGCAGGTACTGACTGGCGGAGGCGGTCAGAGCAGATGGGTGCGTTCTTGTCGGGAGGCGCGGGGATACCCAGTGGTGACATGTACATTATTTCTATGTGATATTGAGGCTAGGGTGTTGTTTGATTAGAACTCACAGCGTTCTTTTGTTTCTCGAATTTTATTTACGCCTTATCGTATGTTGTGTGCCTTTGCACATTTCGGCGAGATTATGACACCGGTGGAATCGGTTGTGGTTAGACTTGTATTTAGAGGCGTCAACTTTGATTGTATGTGGTCAGTTGTTAAATGATTCAATTTGAACTTTTTTGATTTTGATCTTATCTTGGGTATGGATTGGTTGGGAGAAAAGCTTGTCGTACGTTATTGATTGCCATCGGAAGGGAGATTACTTTTGTGGGTTAGACGGATATCGATTTGTAGGAGGCAGGAAGATTTTGCCTTGAGTTTGTGTAGGCGCTGGAGGTTGATTATAAGCGGTGTATTGGGTTCTTGGGGTATGTGATTGATTTGAGTAGAATAGGGCCGGATTAGAGGATGTGCGGGTTGTTAAGCCGAGGATATTTTTCTAAGGACTTCTGGGGTTGCCGCGAGAAAGGGAGATCAATTTGCTATTGAGGTTATTCCGGGTACGGCACCAATTTCTCTTCCACCGTACCGGATGGCCCCAGCGGATTGCGAGATACGGACTTCGATTCTGGGGAGTTGTTGGAGAAAGGATTCATCAGACCGAGTGTATCTCCGTGGGGTGCACCAGTTTTGTTTGTGAAAAAGAAGGATGGTTCGATGAGGCTGTGCATTGACTACTCTTGGACAGATAAAGTGACCATTAAAGCCGATACTTATTGCCCGAAATTGGCGATTTGTTTGATCGGTGAAAGATGCCAAGGTGTTCTCGATGATTGATTTGCTTGATGCGGTTATAAATGGAGTTGAGGATCAAAGGAGGATATTCGAAATCGACTTTCGATCTCGTTATGGACATTATGAGTTTATAGTGATGCCATTTGGATTGGCAGATACGGCGGCCTTTATGGATTTGATGAACACAGTGTTTCGGGATTATTTGGATGCGTTTGTGGTGGTATTCATGTTGGAAATCAATGAGAGTGGTTCCATTTACTATACCGTTGTGACGATTGTGTAGCAATTCATTTGCGATTGGGTTAAATGTGATTATCGAACTTAGTGTTCAACTTAGTAATTGTATATTACTAGTGGGTTCTAAAGCGATAATTTAAGGGGGGTTATGAGCGGTGCCTAGATCTTTTCATTAATCGTTATAATAATAGTAATTGGTCAATTATTTATTATACAACTACTATTATCTGACTTTAGAAAGATCCATCTGATGAGGATTTATATTTCGTATGAAATTAAAGGAAGCTATATAATTGAGAAATGTATTTCTCGATTACAAGGAATTCCCCACACATTTATGTAGAATATCGATTGAACAAATAAGTCAATTAAATAGTTATTTAATTGGTTCGAAATATTCTGAGTAATTTATCGATAACTTGAAAGATTATTGATATTGACTCATTACTATTTAGTGGCTTAATTAAATAGTTCCTTCGATGCTTGACTTCATTAGTGTGTAGCAGTAATAGAGTTAGCGAGTCAAACTAATACTTAGCGGGTTCAGCTTTATCGGGCTTGTTTAACTGTACAAACTTTAGGGTTTTTTCATCGTAAGTTTTTGTAAACTTTTCACCAAAAACCCTAGTAGCCGCCCACTTTGTGAAATTCTCCCAGATTTTTGGGGTTTTTACGGTTTTGTTCCATCCTTGTTTACTATGAATTAGTTCTTGATTCGACCCCTCTGGTGTGGACTAACTAGAAGTATCATACGATTGATATTATGAGGCTGAGAGGAGAGATCAAATTCACGTTGTGAATTTGAAGCGTGTGGATTTTGGTGGAATTTACTCCATTTT
>JADFUC010001765.1:0-82204 GCA_019722365.1 Lithospermum erythrorhizon
ACAAGTATATTTTCATCAATCAATTACATACTATCGCCTAACTATCAAATAATATAAATTTTAATCGCTTAATTTAAAGGTCAACATATTGAATTTAAAATTCAACTTTAAATTTTAATACTATACGAAAGTATTTTATAATCAAATAATTTTATACTTATTTCTTATTTAAATATTTTTGAAATTTTAATTAATCCCTAATCTCTAATAAATTAATTAATAGTATTTCGCTTTTAATACCAAATCTAATTTAATAATTAGAACTATTTATCAGAATAATTAAATTCAATAAATTAATCCCCAAAATGAAATTAATTTCAAATCAATTTAATCGATGTCCAACCTCTAAACGAAATTAAAATCCAACCGAATGATAATCGGGCCGAGCCAAAAGGGCCATCCCGATAAGCAAGCTCGAACTCCTGGGGTTCGAAAACCCTAGAGACGATTTCACCATGGTTTATTACTACAAAGTGAGGTCATGCTGACAAGCCACACGCCCACCTCCGACTAAAAAAGGATGAATTCAAACTCATCTTTTCAACCCGAATTGAATAATTTTTGGAGATAAGCAACAATTAATCGAAAATTATTCAAGATTAGCAACTCTGAGGGATAGCTCTATGTATGACACCACGAGACTTTCTAAATACTTAGCCAAGGCTCCTGGCCGTCATCACTCTCACCTCTTCTTCTTGTTATGGCCGAATCCCTCTTCCTTTCCTTGAAAGATTCTTCCTCATTTGGCGAAGCCAAACCTAAAATGGGAAAGCATATTCAGAGTTTTATTTAGCTAGCTTATATCTATCCTACTGATGTTGATTAACTATTTGATTTATTGATACGCTGCATTTGCATATATGCGATTGCGGTTGAATTATATGCTGATTAAGGCTGGTCGAAATGTCATTGTCATATTGCGGGTCCCAGAATGGCTGTGTGTTTCTGGGAGGAGTCATGAGTCGTGACAGAAGACTTGTATTCGAGTCGGGATGTCAGTCGGGTCGAGCCGACTATCCCAGATTCGCTTCGCTTCTAGTACGATTCAGCGAGCCGCCTGCACCTGGGTGAACATTCGCGATCGGCTTCGCACTGCTACTACCCGTGATAACTTATGTCGACGGGCATAAGTTTCTCCATGCGTGTCGAGGTTGATTATATGCTCATTAGTTGCATGTAAACACGGACTTATATCGAGTTGTCGAGTTGACACTTATATCAAGCTGAAGCCGATACTACCGCTGAAGTCAGTTGAAGTCGATACTATCATGGAGTCATTAGCTTGATACTATAGTTGAGTTGTTCAAGGCTGAAAGGCTCTAACAAATGCCGAGGTCAGAAACAAGCCGCTGTCAGCTGATGTAGCAGGTCGATTATTAGTGCTGTTGTTACACTTTTCTCGCTGAGATACACGATGTTATCATTGGACACATTATTTTGGATAATTCCGCTAGTAACAATTTATGACCATAAGGAAAATGATGACAAACTGCTAAGGACTTTATATTAAGATCCTGTTGAATAATACTCATATACCACTTATCTATCGGGGATGCACATTAATTCCTTTGATACACTATCGTGATCGGGAAGCTGATTTCATTCTTGAGATATATATTCACTAAGCCGTACTACACCCTATTCGCCATGGGCGCAATTTATTGCTAAAGGACAGCAGTTGTTCTTTCGACGGGTTTCTTTGCAGCTTAAAGCGGTAAGCTGGGTGGCAACATCTTCTTTATTTTGTTGGATCGCGGGGTTGTCCAGTTGCTATTTCAGAGCTACTGTTGTCAGAGGTCATTAGATTGGTCCTTTGGAGTTATGTTGTATAATATTGCTTATGGTTGTGAGCATCACGATGGATCTTTTTTCTTAAAAAGTGTTGTCGTTTAGTCAGATATCAGATTGTCGAGTCAAGCTTCAAAACGTGCTCTTCCAAAATCGGCCATCCATCGACCGGGTGACTCGTGCCGTGATTCGGGACCATTCTAACCTAAGCGGCGCATAACCCGGGCGGTCGCTACAATTTTGGCACGTGAGCAGTTTTATATTCTTTGGCGGTCATATGTGGTCTATCTGCAACAGTTTTCGAGTCATTCGCCGAGTCTTTTTCTCGAGTCTTAAGTCTTTCGCTGAGATCGCTGAGGATACCAAGAGCGTGAGACGCAGAGCGACCCGCTGCCAGGCGCCTGCATCGAGGTACTAGAAAGGAAATGTAGCGGCCGACGGCCGGGTGGGAGTTGCAGGGCGGAAGCTGAGCCCATGAGCAACAGAGTTCTGCACACCCCTCGATGTTCCAGCTTGACTCACGCGACGAGGCTGTGTCAAGAGGATTGGGACACGCTAAGTGGGCGGTCCAAATGGGAGGCCGATGCTCGTGAGTAAGCTTTTTCAATCGCTTCTCGAGGAGCAGATCCCCAAAGTTTGCGGGGGCACCCACCATTGATGCCATCGAAGTTTATTACGGATTCGAGACCATTTCGAGTCTACGGGTCGATACTTTTATATTCGCCACCATATATCTGATGACTTTCACCGCTTCTACGAAGCCGAGGAACGCTAGATCGGCAGTGGCAGGAATTGGGCGGAGCCCGAGGCTGGTGGCCGAAGCAGGCACGACAAGAGGTAGTCTGTACACGCGATCATCTAGTTCGAGGTTCCATAGAGACCTTCGTACCGACTCCGCCTGCTCAGAGTCAGCACCCGCTCGCCTCGAGTTATTCCGCAATTTCTTCTTTACCGGTACGCTCAAGTAGATCCGCGATCTCGTAGGCGTTACTCGTGGTTCCAGCCGCATTCATGTTTTCACAAGGGGGCGACGGGCTATAGGATGCACGATTGTCAGAGATGATTTGCCTGATGTCGCTAGCCTGTATTACAATGGTAGACTGCCCTGTATTCCTGGGAGCGGGCTAGTAAGACATCGTCACCAAAGACAAATCATGGTAGAGAGGGTACTGCGGAGCAGGAGGACGAGTCAGGAGGCCGGAGGTCGTGTCATGTTGAAGACTCTGTGAAGATAATGGGTACAGCCTGTAGCTGTGTTGGCAGAGGGCTTATCATGCCATCACTCAACAGTGAGGCATCGACACTTATGGTCAGCGGCTGTGCACCTCATATTGCTATTCGACACAAGAGGGCTACGGTACTTTTGGATTCTCGGTCACCCATCCTGCAGTGTGAGTTGAATCGGGCGGACTCGCCGAGGGTCACAGGCGGCATCGCTGCGAGGTAGTCGCGACGCGATCATCTAAGTTCGAGGTTAAAGCAGAGGACTTTTCACCAATTTACCATCAGAAAGTCAAGCTTTCAAGGCACCCGCTCGCCTTCCGAGTTATTCTCAGCCTTCTTCTTTAACGGTATGTCTGCGGATCTGGGCGGATCTCGTAGGTGTTACCGTTCCGGTCAGTATCCGATGTTTTGGGTCATGCGTACGGGCCATGTGATGCGTGGTCGCTTTATAGATGATTCGCTTTCCCGATGTCGCTAAATTGACACATAGCCGCAGACTGGGCTCCCCTGCAAGATTTCGAGCGGGCGAAAGCTAGTACATCGCCACCAAAGATACCGCGGCAGGAGGTACCGTGAGCGTAGGAGGACGAAGCCGAGTCGCGGAAAAGTCGTGGTCGCGTGAAGCCAGCATCTGTGGGAAGATAATGGGTAAAGAAGCCTGTAGCTGTGCCGGCAGGCCGATCAATGCCGCCACCAGAAGGCATTGACACCGGTGGTCGCGATGTGCACTCATTGCTATTTGATACGCAGGCTGTGGTACTTTTGGATTCGGGAGCTACCATTCTTTTATTTCTGAGTTTTGTGGATGTTTTACCTTATGCTCGAGTTTTTACTTGTTCCCCAATATTGGCGACACCAGCTCGAGGTCGACGAGGTTGTGATATGTATATAAAGCTGCGAGGCAGAATCAATCGTTAAGGGCGGATCTACTCCGCTTGAATTGCAGATTTGATATTATCTGGGAACGGACCGTCAGGCATATCACGCTAGAATTGATCGCCATCGCAAGGAGATTATGTTTGCTAGTCCGGTAGACTTCATGTTGTGTTTCGAGGGAGATAGAAGATTTTGCCATCGTTTTATTTCGCACCGGAGGCTGTAGTTTGACAAGAAAAGGGCTGGTATCTGCATGGGTCGACTTGGAGAGAGAGGAGAACAAAGTTAAGATGTACAAGTTGTTCGTGAGTATGTTGATATTTTTCTGAGGAGTCACAAAGCTATCACCGCAGAGAAGCTGAGTTTCGCGATTGAGGTAGTTCCATATGGTACCGATTTCCTGCATTAAGGCCGTATAGAATGCCCAAAGCAGAGTTTGGTAGGCCAAGCACCCGCGTAAACTACTGGAGCAAGTGGGCCTGGCTGACTCTAGTGTTTCTCCGTGGGGCGCACTGCATGGTTTAGAAAAAAGTGGTACGCTGAGGTCATAGACGACTACAGTACAGTTTCACTATCAAGAACCGCTATCCGTGGGTCGGTGATGATGATTTATTTGACGAGGCGCCGAGTATTTTCGAAGATCAGATTTGAGATCCCGGCACTACCAACTGAGATTGCTGAAGCGACATTCAAATCGCCTTTCGATCCGTGTACGGGCACTACGTAGCCACGGTAATGCCGCTTCGGCTGACTAACGCACCGGCACTGCTCACGGATTTAATGAACCCAGATTGTGAGTTCTGGATAAATCGGCGATCAGGTTTATCGAGGATATTCTTATCTACTCGAGTGACGCGAGAGCACGACACTCATGATTGGCGTTTGCGACTGAAAGACCAATTGTACGCTGTTTAGCAAATGTGAATTCCGTCGAGAGGCTACTGGGGCTGCTGATATCCGGTATTTGTTGACCAAAAAGCGTGGAGGCTAGCGAGTAATTGGAGCAACCTACGAAACAGAATCGAGGCGCAGGAGTTTCTTGCCTGACGGTATTACAGAGGTTTATCGTGATTTTCGTTGATCGCGACCACTTACCTCACCGTGTCGACTGCAGCGTGGAGCCTCCCTTTATTCGGGACGAGGATCGCGAGAGGCGTTTTCTAAGGAGTCAAGGTACACCCATCGCACTCTGCTTTTAGCTTTACCATCCGGGTCCGGGAGGGTTTCGTGATCTACAAAGTGACGCTCGCACTGCGGGTCAATGCGTCACGCAACGGGAGAGGATTTCTTACGCCGACGCTATGAACTTGTAGGAACTACCCAACCATGATCTGTAGAGTTGGCAATGATTGTTTTTGGCGCCGTTTGTGGAGGCATTACTTCTATGGGGTTGTATGTCCGATTTTCACCGATCACAAAGTCTGGTATCTACCGACGCCAGAGACTCAATTGGAAAGGTATGAGGCGGATGTGAGTTTATCAATGACTATGATGCGACGACGTAATATCACCCGGGAAATCGAATGAAGTAGCCAGATAATTCTAGCCTGGAAGGGGAAAGCCGGGCGGAGCCAAAAGTGTACGTAAGTTGTACTGGGCCGAGTTTGATATCGCGCAGCTGCGAAGCTGTTGGTTTATGTGAACGTTTCACCTGTGACTTTTACCGTATTTGGAGTCAGTAGCAGGCGGACGCAGGCTTTCGCCGTAAAAATTAGCGGGCGCAGCGACGGGTCGAAGGATTTTAAGGCTGACGAGAAAGGAGCTCGGGAAAGATGGACGGTGTTAAGGCATAATGATTCGGACGAGCTTAAGAAAGAAGTTCTGATTTGTGCTCATAATGCTTTTTATAAGATGATCCTCGTAGCACAGCATGTACAGGACTCAGATTGACTTTCTCGTGGCCGGAACGAAGAGAGAACGCGTAGTTCGTGGGCTAAATGTTCGTTTGTCGCGTGAAGGAGCATGAGCATCCCGCAGATCGTTTGCAAACTCTTCCTATTCCCCGAAATGACGGAAAATGTTACCATGACTTCAGATTCGGTCTTCCAGTCGCTGCAGGCGGAACGACGGGATTTGGGGGCGATCAGGATGTGTCATTGTCAACTCCATTTCACCCATCGATTCACCACGACCGCAGAGGTTAAATAAGATGTACGCTGACTGACGCGAGACCGCACGGGGTTCCGTGTCGACCCGGGATCACGACGCGAGAGATTCACCCCGAGGTTCCGGAGGGTTTCCAGGAGGCTGGGACTGTGAGCGGAGTCAGTACATCTTCCATCCTCGCACGACGGGCAATCGAGAGAACAATCCGTACTTCGTGATGTTTCGCTTCAGGTTCGAAGCCGTGGAGCTGACGACGTAGCCGCCTAAGACGGAGTTCCGCGTATAACAACAATTTCATGCTAGTATCCGTGATGGCTCCATTTGAGGCGTTAAAGCGGACGGAAGTGTCGGACTCCATCATTGAAACGGGGTCGGCAGAGGAAAGTTTATGGTTCCGAGTTAGTCGAGAGTTCAATGAGGCATCAAGTCAATATAGCAAAACTTCGAGGATACAGAAAGATTGCATGTAAGAAATACATCGCCGGTGAATTTGTCCTTCGGGTTGAGATCACGTGTTTTTTGAGGATATCGCCACGGAAGTGGCGAATTTTGGTTTAGAGGAAAGTAGTTGGTACTCGTTATATCGGGACCGCTTGAGATTAAGCAGAATGGGACCCGCCATGAAGCTTACCGCTTAGCGCCGTCTGAGTTGGACATTTAATCTATAATGTATTCCATGCATCGCGGCTCCGAGGAAGTATAACGGATGAGGCATATTCTTAGCTCCTGCATCGGTGGAATTGCGATCTCACCTTCGGCGAGTATAATCAGCGAGATTCTGATCGGAGGAAAAGGAATCGGTGAACAAAGCAAGCGGCCTCTATGAAAGTGTCATGGGCGAACCAAATACAGAGTGAGGCTTATGCCGGAACGCCAGGATGATAACAGCGAGCCAAGCATCTGCAACTTCTTCGCGTAGGGGCAAAGCTTGTTTTGTTTTATGTGTTTTATGACTTTGATTGCTTTTGTGGGTCTTTCTCAGAAGTCGCCGACCGGGGAAATTTCGAGGGCGAAATTTTGTCAGTGTTGACCGTAATAACCCGCTCCGTATGAGTACATTGTAATATTATTTGGGGTTAAATTTTAAAATTTATGTTGTAGTTACACAGCAACCGAGACGAGAAACTAAACCGAAAACCGAACGAAAGCGAAAGCAACTTCGAGATATTTTTTGCGCTGACCCCACGAGACTTTCATATCGTGATCTGGGCGCCTTTGTCGCCATCACTTCATCTTCTTTCTTCTTGTTATGGCGAATTTTCCCCTTTTCCTCAAAAGATTTCTTCCATTTTCCTCATTCGCTAGCTTTGGTCCCAAAATTTCCCAGAAGCTTCCGAGCCATTCTCTACGGTCGAGGCGTCATCATGGGAAAGCGTCCGCCACGGATTGGGCGGAGTTTTATTTAAATTTAGCCGAAAGTAGTATCTATCTCACGGGCGCTGACATTAACTATTTGATTACGGATACGCTACGCTGTACATATGTGATTTTGAATTATGTTGATTGCGCGCTGCGTTGGCCGAAGTCGCTGCGGTTGCGGTTTCCAGGGTCCCATGAGTCGCATAAAAGTGCTTGGCGTAGCTTGCTGAAGCCAGACAGGAAGAGTTGCATTGAGTCATTGTCGTCGAGTCGACGGTCCGGTATCTGCTTCGCTCCTAGTACGACGGCGAGTCGCTCGCACTCTAAAGAACGATTCGGGTGATTGCCGCACTCGTTGCATTCTACGATGTTTTAGCCATTTATGGGTTATAAGTTTCTCCGCAGTCGAGGCTGATTATATGCCATTGGCCAGAGAAACCCTGACTTATACGGAGTCATTGAAGTCGACACTTATATCGATTTGTTGAGTTGATACTAATGCTGAAGTTGCTGGAAGGATACTATCGTTGAGTTGCTGAAGCCGATACGATAGTCGAAATTGTTTGCCGCCAGCCGCTTAGTCGCTGAGGCTGCGGTATCGCCGTTGCCGCCGGGATGTAGCAGCATCATCGTTGTGCGTGTTGCTACAGCTTTTCGAGATATAATATGTTATTGCTGATTGCCATCATTTTGGATAATTTCGCTAGTAACAATTTATGACCATATGAAAATGATGACGAAACCGCTAAGGACTTTATATTAAGATCCTAAGTTGAATATCATATACCACTCTATTCATCATACGCACAATTCCTTTCGACATACACCATTGCGTGATCGAAGTTGATTTCATTCTGTGAGATATATATCACTAAGCTTTCATAGCCTTACACCCTATTCACATAAGTGAAATTTTATTGCTAGGTTGACAGTGGTGTTGTTCTGCTCGACGGGTTTCTTCGCAGCCATATTGTAGAGCTTAAAGTAGTCAAGGTGGCAGCTTGATCCTCATGTTTCTTTTATTTTGTCGATTGCCAGCTGTTGTCTGCATATTGTTATTTCGCATACTATTGCTGTAGGTCATATCGTCCTTTGGAGTTATGTCGTATATCGTTGTCATATGTTGGGGGAGTACCACTGACGGATCATTTTTCTTAAAAAAGTGTCATTGTTAGTTGTATATTGTATTTTTGAGTTGTTTCAAGACAAGATTTCTTCAAAATCGAGTCATCCATCGATTTCCAGACTCGTGTCCGTGGATTTTGGACGATTCTAACTCAGGGCGCATTTGACCACAGTCGCTACAATTTTGGTATTGGGGAGCTGTGAGGTCATACTCCTTTTGGTGGTCCGTGGTGGTTACGTGTCTATTCCGTAGCTGCTCTTTTCGAGTTGTCCGTTAAGTCTTTTTTCTCGAGTCTTAAGCCTTTTTTCTGCTTTTCAGATCGCCTGGCGATGCCACCAAGAGCGGTATGGTAGAATGACTCATGGGCGCGCTCGGTGGTACTAGAAAAGGAAATGAGCGGCCGACGGGCCGGGTGGAGTCAGAGGATAAATGAGCCCACATGGAAAGCACAGAGTCATGTACACCCCCTGACTGCCTCCAGCTGGAGTCCGGCTGTAATTTGGTACGGCCGAGTGAGGATTTTGGGACATGCGCAGTGGCGTCCAAATGGGAGGCCGCCGTAGTAAGCTTTTCGAATCAGCTCGAGGAGTGTCAAAGTTTCACGGGGCGGGTTCACCGATTGACGCCATCGAAGCTTATTAGAGATTTGGAGACCGCTTTTTGAGCCCATATTTAGGGCGAAATGAGGGTCAAGTTCGCCACTTACGCATCGCATGGTGGCGCCGTGATTGGGCGGGTAAATCCCCACGGCTATCTCGATCGTAGGGGAGTGACCGGGCACTGGGAGCCGCCAGGGCGCTGCTCGTAGAGAATTATCAGACAGTACCTACATGGCCTCGGTGGATCTCGATTTGTTGGACCAGTAAGATCGACCGTCGTAGAGTACGAGAGCGGTTTAGCGAAGTTACGCCGCCACTTCCAACAGACCCGACCGAGGAGCGCAGGATTCTCGACTCCGAGACGGGCCGAGCATGAGATTCGCCACCATATATCTTTTGATGACTTTCACCGCCTATGAGTCGGTGAACGCCGTGATTGTGAGTACGGAATTATGGAGCCCTAAGTCGAGGGGTAAGCAGGGCACGATAGAGGTAGTCTGTACGCGGATCATCTAGTTCGAGGTTCCATAGTGAGGACCTTTTCAAATTCGACTCGCCCGGGCCAGAAATGCTTCGTAAATCTGCTCACTGAGTTATTCTGCAGCCTTCTTCTTTACCGGTATGTCCGTTGATCCGTGATCTCGTAGGTGCTACTGGTTCCTGAGCGGCATTCAGCCAAGGGGCGTACGGGCCATATACGCACGATCGGCCGGGGAGTAGAGATGATTTGCTTCCATGTCGCCAGCCTATTGGTAGACCTGCCCCAAGATTCCGGAGCGGGCGAGCTAGTACATCGTCACTCAGCACACAGAGGAGGGCAGTACCTGTGGTTGCAGAGACAGCCGGGAGGCCGCGGAGGTCGTGGTCGCGTTGACGTACCTGGGAAAGATAGCTGGTAAAGAAATGTAGCCGCCGGGCAGAAAGTTTATCAACGCCATCACTCAAATAGTGAGCAAGATTGACACTCCGAGGGTCAGCGATGTACCTCGTTGTTATTTGGCTGCAGGCTATGGTACTTTTTGATTCTCAGCTGGTCACTCCATCCTGTAGTTACCCCGTGTCAAACACGCTTAACATCGGAAGCCGGCGCGAAGCCCGAAAGAAGATGATTCACTGGTATTTAGTAAGACTAATCAAATCATATCGCATATCACACACACACACATTTTTTATGTCTAGTATATAATAATCCCCAAAGGTCACATCGAGTATCCTAATATGAACATTGTCATATAATCGGTCATATATATATATATATATATATATATATATATATATATATATATGTTGCTACATATATATATATATATATATATATATATATATATATATATATGAACTTAAATCTAAATGAAGTTAATTCCAAGGTACAATCAAATTGTTCAACTTTTAGCATCATTTCAACATGCTATATTTCCAACATATACGTGGCAAACTAGTGTTCGACTCCACCTTCCACTAAAATTACACAATCAAATTAATAGTTACCGATATTTTGCAATACCCCAAATTAATTAAAAGTATGGAAATTACTCTTATCATTAATTAAACATAATTATACATCTTGTAAGGATGATGATATTATAGATTTCTAAATTTATGGAATTAAAATAATAAATTAAAGAAGAAAATGGAAATAAAAGTAGTATTTACAAACAAATTCAAAGTGACGCCTGATAAAAAATAAGTGAGCTAGATAAGGTGTTTACCCTTAAAAACCTAAAGCTGCGCAATTGTTATCCAAGGCAAAATTTTTTTTTTTGAGAATATATTATTATTTTAATATTTTATTGAAATTCACCAATCATGAGAAAGTTTGGTAGCATATAAATACTCCCTACCTCAAACTAATTCAAAGGAGAAAATCACCGAGAAAAGACTTAGTATAGAAAAATACTCTGACCAATCCCTACATGAGAATATATGGGTGACAAGTCCGTTAGTTGCTAAAGCTCATGTAATCCAAGAAGTGTTACACTTGGAAGTGCAAAATCGACGATGTAGATAGAAAGGAAGCAAAAACAATTGGTTCAAATTTTAAGAGGATACCGATGGAAGTGGGAAGTACTAACAGATATCTTATACTTGATGATTACTTGAGGTCACATTCCGTCATGTCGATCGATCAACATGCACACCGCTCATGTAATAATCAAGTTCATTGCAGGAGCGTCAAAGTGGAACGGCTTATCACACTCCCAAATTGGCTTTATTCGCAATTTTACAAAATTCTACGTAATTACCTTTTCGTTGACGATTTAAACATTATTATCGTTGGTCTTTTTCAATACAATCATATCAAGCTGAAGAAAAAAACATAAATATTCCTTTACCTCAACCAATTCAAAGCGGAGAAAATAAGCAATCTTTGCTACGAGGGATACTGCTAAATTCTTAAAATTCAACAATTTTATAAAACTATCACTAAACTACCACTAAAACATCAAAACATTTAAATCTTCATCCGTAAAGCCAAAATAAACTCTTGAAAGATAGGAAGAACATAGACAAAATTACAACACTAATGCATTAATTTCATAAACAATATCCAATATCGGATGAGAGTACGATCAACTCCATATCTCAAACTTTAAATCACTATAGATACGCCATCTCATAAATAAGAAAGGGTCATGTGTACTCAGACACAAAATAAGACTATTTTTATTAATTTATATTTTTTTGGCAATGATAATAAAAATAAAGTAAACTATATGAAATATTTTAATTTTAAAACTCAAATATATTTATGAAAATAAAATTATTTAATAAAATAATTGATTATTTCATTATGCACTCAATTAGTAATAAAATAATTCAATGATACGCACTATATATTTTTCCGATGTTTATTGCTTACACATGAATCTACATATAAACTAATAAATAATTTAATTGAGATGATAATTGAAAAATAAATAGATATACACATATAAGTGGTTATACTAAGTATTTGATTAAATTTCTCTCAAGTAAAGTGATAAAAGAACAGTATTACTCCTCAATCATTGAAATTTGGGGCCGATGGTCTTGGTTTTGCACTTAAATTTCATTGGGTTTGAAAATTTTATTTTATTTCTTTTATTTTTTAAAGTAGGGCTTTGATTATGTGGGGGCCAGGTGCAAACATACTTGTTGCACATGATGATAATACAGCACCTTCTGACTATAGGATTACGTCACGAAGTACAAGTACCTGTACAAATCTAAGAGAGATGATATAAGCCAATGAAGGCCTTATTTGTCCGCTAGTATCAAGAAACACGGGAGTAAGTTGAGAAGGCACTCATGATAAGAGAAGTATCAAGTCTATCCACAAGGCATATTCGAATGTATTGACACATCCAAATCTTACCAAAGACCAAGCCCCCGCACTCAAGATCGCAAAACCAAGTCGCACACGGACCAAGTCCATTATAAACCTAGTCCACCACCACCGTGAGTAATCAAGATCGCAAGACCAAGTCCATCATGAGACCAAGATCGCAAAGATCACGCCCGATACTGCCGAGGACGATATCCAAAGCCAAACCTGCTCAACCAAAGACGAGTCCATACCAAGCCAAGATATTCACTGGACATTAAAGATTTATTGACAACTAGATTGATAATGAACCCCTTCGATTCGATAAATTTATTCAGCATTAATATTATTATTCACGGCTAAAGTTAATGCATTTACGATGATTATTATTATTATTAATTTTATTCTTATTCTTATTATTATTATTATCATTATTATTATTAGTTATTATTACTATTCTTGTTATTATTATTATTATTATTATTATTATTATTATTATTACTACTACTACTACTACTATTATTATACTTATGACTATTATAATAATAATTATTATTACTATTATTATTGTTAATAATATTATTATTATTATTATTATTATTATTATTTATTATTATTGTTATTATTATTATGATTATTTGTGCTAGATTCTAGAGATATCAATCATGGATATATTGACAATGTAATAAACGCTATTTGAAAGCTGCTTTCAAGCGCTTATATTCATACTAATTATTTACAATGATTTTATTACACAGAACACTTTTTGCATCAATAGCTTCCAATGTCACTATCTAATAATAACTAATTATTTACAACGATTTTATTATGTACCACTTTTTCAGAATAAGACTTCGACAAAGTTGCTTATTTAAGGCCTAGATGTTTTTTTATCTAACCTATTTTTATTTTTTTATGCTTTTTTTTTTTATCTAACCTATTTTATTTTTTATTTTTAATTTTTTTTTAATTTTGGATCGTATGCTTATGGGTGACACTTAGATAGCGCATGAAAAGTCATCAAGCACCGTTACTTAAGCTAAACTTTGTAGTGTAGACAAGAGTTTTCCTGTGAGGATTTTATTCTTTATAAATTATAAAACTCTTCTTTACATTATAATTATTTATTAATCTTCATAAGTACTTAATTTTAATTTAAAAATGATATAGATTATCAAAATATACCATTTTAATATGATACAATTACAATTTCAAGAAAAATGTTGTAAAATTATTTTACGCACTTAATTAGTATCTGTATCAAAATTCGTTGAACAAATTATAACAGATTATCCAAAAGATTACAATAAGCTTATATAATTGACATTAAAATTTTTTTTTTTTGAAGAAATAATACGTCTTATCTAAAATGTACGCAAATTAAATTTCCGCTCCATTATATAACTCACAAATTGAACAAAATAGGAACATTTTGTGAGATTTCTATTTTAGGTTAGAAAATGGGATGGAATGAATAATTGAATTGACAAACAATAATAATGGCTAGATTTCTGTAATTCACTCTAATTCTTCCCAAACAAACAAACAGACCGACCTTGTGATCAATATCTCATCAGAAGTTCAAGTTATATTCAACCAAAATATTTATGATTTGATCATAGTCAAGCACCATCAATTTAATCACAAATTCACAATAGAGACTGAAACATTAACATCTCCATCTTGTACCACCTGTATCTGCATAACACCTTTTCACATTGTCATTACAAAATTTCACCAAAATATGTCCATTCTACTAATTCCACTAAACACCATTTTCAATATTCATTCCACCTTTAAGTCTTTAACTAAGACAACTACTTTTCACCTCTTAAACTTTTTATCATCACTAATTAATCCAAAATAGGCCATCTTTACACAATTACACTATTTAAAGTTTCACTAATAAAATCCAAAAAAATCTTCCCCCAAAAACGTCATCCACATCTCCTCCTCGTTATTACCCCCCTCCACGTCATCAAACCCCTCATTAACCAAGAACCCCTCCACGTCAGCACACCATTCCTCCACTCCACCACCCTCACGCGCCTCCTCCACTTCCCACGCGCCACTACTCCCCTCCCCCTCCCACCGCCTCAACCCTGCCATATCAACACTCGCCATCAGAGACGACTCCGACTCAGAAAACGACGACCCACACATCTCCTCGTTCCCGTTAATCGTGACGTAAGCAGCTGAGGACTGGAACACCATTTGAGTAGTGTAAGGGTTGTCGATGAACTTCACCTTCACCCAAAAAATAATAAATGAATAAACGGTTTTTCTATCAAATGTACCACACATCTCCTCATTCCTTTTATTGACATTTTAAAATGTATCCTAAATACTCCCCGAAACCCCGATATTTGACATTTACGCATACGTAACTCACGAATCTATGAAACTATATGTTCAAAGATAATATTATAAAATTATTTTTAATAATCATAAAAGTTTATATTTTTTAAAAATAATAAATTAATTTGACAATTAATGGTTTAGCAAAGAAAATCAAATAAATAATAAATAAATATTAGAAGAAGTTTCACCTTGACTGGAGGAGTCTCGGTTTCAACATCAAGAAGCTTGGAGAGCTCTACTGCGGTTTCTTCGTCCAGCATTAAAAACTCCATTATCAAATCATCTTCTTCTGAATTATTTTCTGCGAATTTATAGCGTTTTTCGTCTTTTTCTGAGGTGGAAGGTTCAGTTGTTTTCCTCTTTTTTGCATTTTCCATAGTTTTCAGAAAAAAGGGGAAAAGGATGGAATTGAAGTTAGAGTGTTGGGAGATAACTGATTTTTTTTATAGTACTAGTATCTTGTTTATAGTGTTTTGACTGTTTTGCATGCGCCAGAAGAGAAATGTTGTTTGTTTGTTTGTACTTACGTGGAGGTAGAGGCGGGAAAGGGCAAAAGAGGAAGGAGGCGTGGGATGTGTGATGCGGATGAAAAATTCACTTACTTTGGCCCGATTTGAGACGTTTTAAGTCCATTTCCACTCCGACTCAGAAGCCTAATTTTAAATCGTTTCGAGGTTGTTGTGATTTGGTTTCGAACTTGATTTTTGGGTATGTTTTCAGTCGAGTAAGCGAGATTTGGATCATCTGCACCGAACCGAGGTTTTGGGTGGGCTTGGTTTACACAAATCTCATATAAATTATAAATGAGTCTTAAAAATATCATTTTTATAATAATTATTTTAACTACTTGAATAAATAATATCTGTTGATTATTTAATTATATATATCATATGCTAATTTGTATTTTCTTCATTCATAAGTATGATTTCATTTATGATATTCCAAATTAAATTGTTGGAACAATTTTGAAAAAATAAACTCTAAGAAAATGGTTGAGTTTACAGACTTCAGTAAACGAAGAAGATTTGAGAGAAGAAGATATAAATTTTGCTTCTCATTTTACCCGTGAAAAACTACTAATTATACTTCTTGGAAATAGGCGGTTACGGCTCTACGGATGCTTGTAGCAATATTTTTGTATGACGTTCTACATTAAATTTACATTTGTATTGCATTTTTTAAATTTTTAAGTATGTTTTAGATTATTGATCGTATTTATATCGATGTATCTTATATATTTAATTAGCTTGATTATATTTATATTTTCGGTATATATTTGGCTATTATGTGATAATAATTTTGACCATTAAAAGATTTAAAATATAAAATTGTCTCTTTAAAAGCAAAATTGGAGTTAGTAGAAAATAATATTAGAAAATAAATAATAAAATGAATTGGAGTCCTTTCGAAGATTCAAAAAATGAGCAGCGTTCTTCAAAATTATGCTTTTAAAAAATAAAAGTGTAACAGCAGTCTGAACAGATTTTTACACAAGATTGTTCCTTTCTAATAATGTGAAGCTTAATAAAATCATAATCGAATGATTTGAAATTTTCCTAATATAATTAAGTGTTTATGACAAAATAATTTATTCTTGAAGTTGTGATGTAACAGATTGATTAGCAGATTATTAGCCAATATGGTAATTTACGTTTTTCATTAATATTACTATCTCTAATTGTAGGAAAACTTTTCCTTTTAAAAAAAAAATTCATAAGCAATGTTTTCACTTAAAGATTTGTTTTTGTGAGTCTGGAGGAGCTAACAGTTTTCTAAAATTATGTAAGCAAAATGAAATATATCAAAATAAATTTTGGACAAAGTAATGTTTTATATAGTTGATTTAATTAATCTTTTCATAAATAAAATATTATTCTATGAGTATTTTTCTTTATATTTGATTGTTGTCCCCCATCAATGTTACTTTTTAAGTTAGATTAATATTTTTTTATAGAATTATTTTTAAGTTAAATGATGATAAAATTGAGGCAGACATTGATGAAGAAGGGCAAGAAACTGAGCATTAGATAGACACGTAGCGACAGATTGTGCCGACACTTGGACCAAAAGATGGGAAAATGACAAATTAACGGCCTTTGGAATAGCTTTAGAAATGACAAAAATAAAGAAATGAGATTTTGTATTGCAGAAAACAATAGATACAGGGGAGACTTGACTTTCAGAGAAAGGTTCATATCTACCTCAATATTCATACTATTTGGCAGTTTTGTACTTCATTTCCTTGCAGGGATGTTACACAACATGAACAGATCATTGTTCATCATTAGGGCTTTTAGCCGGTAGGCTATCTGACATAGTACGTTAGGAGTTTAGTCACTTGATTCTTGAGCGTCACGTTCGGGGAATTCGGGTTCACGATGTTCTGAGCGTTAAATTACGAAGTTTGAGTTATAAGTTTTTTGAATTATAGTTCGATCCAGGTCGATTCAAGGTTTTAATGTTAAGCATTAGTTCGATCCAGGTCCGACATATTATTATTAATTAAAATAAATTGATAATCACCCATTACATACGTTATTCTGAGTCTACCAATGCGATTTTGGTGTTTTAATATACAGACGACACGGAAGTACTTTTTAATTACACAATAAATAATTCTTCAGGATTCGGCAGCGCGATTTTCTTTGTTGCTTTGGGATTTGGGTGGCCTGCATGCATTTTGCGTGGATGGTGGAGCTGCGGATTGGCCTCGTTGTTTGGTTCTGAGTTTTGTGAAGAGAGATAGCATCACAGAGGCGAAATGAATCAACAGTGAGCAGGTAAAAAACTTGATTTACATGAACAGCAAAATTATAGGCAAATGGTTATGACATGTTAATTGTCAAGAGCGGAAATCAATTAAACTAAATTTTCCCGTATTTATACACATTATAGGCAAACGAAGTACTGAATCATTTAGTCGAAGATCTGCATTAAAGTTACTAATGATGTCTTAAGTAGGTAATTGAATTAAACCTATTGAATTAAACAAGAAAACCTGGTATTTCAAACTCCCGATTTAATCAAACCTTAATTGAATTAAACTAGGAAACCTAATTATTTCAGCCCCCGATTTAATTAAATCACAATTAAATTAAACTATTGAATTAAACTGAAATTACGCAATTATTCTGAGCCATGATTTAATTAAACCTGTCCGAATAAAACCACAATTAAATTAAGCTTGTGAAACCCTGAGTAATTTTAAGCCCCAATTTAATTAAACTAAATTAATTAAACCACAATTCAACAACTTGAGAGGCCATAAGTATTTTAAACCCCAATTTATTAAACCATAAACCCTTATTGAATTGCCTTGCTGAAACTAGTTTTGTTTCCAAAATCGAAAGAATCAAAGCACCGAATCGAAGTGAAAACTCAAAACTTCCCGAAATCGAGAAATTGAAACTTTGAGAATGAGCTTTCGAATCACCAAAATCGAAGAGTCAAAACTCGAGATGGAAACCTGAAACTCAAAAATACAAAAGTGGGGATAAAATACTAGGGGCTGCCAGCTGAAACTCGAAACTCGGAAGCAAAGGCTGAAGTCCAAGAGCTTAAAATTCGTATTTGAAACTGGTCAAGAAACTCAAACTCGAAAACTCAAAGTCAAAACATATATTTTACAAATTCTGACATACATACTGACCCCAAAGACAAACTTCGAGGCTCCGAATCAAAACAATACGAGGAATTGTGCAAGTGATAGGAATCGGAGCTGAATGGAAGGGAGGTTTGAATCGAGACATGTGAGAAGACAAAAGGAGGACACGTCGGCTCCTGATAGAATTCGGGAAGCGGAGTCTGGAAGACTCGAAAGGGGGGTTTAGGGGGGCAGAAGCGGCAGAGAGAGAGAGAGGATCTAGAAGGAGAAGTGAGAAGTGGGGGGGGGTAGGGTTTGTGGGTATCAGCGTATTTACACATTATGTGAGCTTGAGACGAGAGAGGGGCCGGGGTGAGGGGAATGGGCTGAGGCCCAGGGAGGGGGCCGGGGGCAGGGGGGGGACCCGGCACTTGAGCCACAGCGGAACTAATTTTGAGCGAATAATGCGGGCCCGAACGAACTTCCGGGTTCGCTCACAAACCCTATTCATTATACAAATTTTGTTGGTTATTTCAAATTTGGTACATTTGTGACAGAGAAAGCTACAAAAGGGGAGGTGGACTTTCAAGATGTACCAAATTAGAGATTGTGCATTCAATTGTGAAAGTTTTAAGTACATTTTAATACTTACTCCATTTTTTTTTTAATTTGTCATTCTATCAATTTACACACAAATTAAAGAAAATCAAAAATAATCAAAAAGTACATAGAAAATATGAAATAACAATCATTTAAAACTATATCATTGGTTGGTTGATGAAAAATTAGTCAAAAAATACATTAGAAATATATATAAATTACAACTTTACATGGTAGAGATGACAAATGTTTTTGAAACAAAATTTAGGTAGAGCGACAAATAAAAAAAAGCAGGGACTATGGGTGTGGTCGTTGATGCATTACATGTTTAACCGGGTGTCACCTCTGCACCTATGTGTTTCAAACAATCATGTTTGATCACCTAACTTCCAAAAGTGTTTCTACTTGGTTTTCCGTCCAAATTTCTATTAACTCTCCGTTAAGTGAGTCATGTGCCTCACATGTGATATTCTTACAGGGTCATTTTAGTCCGAATGTGCCAAATAATTTTGACTGAGGAATTGATGAACTATTAAATTATTTTATTTTATTTAAATTTAAAGTTTCCCCAAATTCAAATAATTGATTATTTTGTTGACCTTGATAATGCGATAAAAAAAATGGTATTTAACATAAATTTGGATGAAAATAGTAACTGGAAACACTTTTGGTAGTTAGGTGATCAAACAAGATCCTTTGAAACATAGGTGAATCAAAAGGGGATACAGGATAAATATAAGTCATGACAGAAAGTTACTAATGTATCTTAGAAAATGAAACAACTTGAACAAATGATAGATATATTCTCTATTATATTTTTGAAAAAATCATAACTAAACAATTTTGCAACAATAGAGCCGAATACATAATTATAGTTGTTTTCCAAAAATAATAATGCATAATCAATTGAAAATTAGACATGTGCACCAGCATGGCCAGCCAGACATTATGTTTGGAGTTTTTGGATTAGAGGGTTTGGTTTCTTAGGAGAGGTTTGTTTTGCTAATAGGAGAAGGTGGAGGGTTATTGTCTATGATTGAGAGTGGGTTGTATCATTTTGCAAGGTATAGCGTTTTTATGGATTCAGTTCTTGCATGGTATTGAGGAAGCAGGTGGAGACAAGGAAGTTTTTTAGTCAGGTAATTAATTGGGAGAAAGGTTTGATTCTGAATCTTTTTGAGGAAAATACTCAACTCAGTTAATGTCATATGTTTTTGATGCTGAATTACATTCAAATGACAAGTTGTCGTTGGAGAGGGGGCCAAATCGACAGTGCAGTGATAACAACCAGAAGATTCCCATTAGGTGCTGGAAATAAGGGATGCATGGGTTTCATGTTCACACTTAACTCGGTGCGGGGCATCTAAATCTAGCGTCACATAAATGCCGTATTAGCTAATGTCTTGGTTTATGTGGTGAAAAATGCTTGTCCGTCTATTAGCGTCCGTGAAAATCAAATGTCACAGACATGTCGCTTGACCCGGCGTAGTAGTAAGGTGATTGCGGCGTTTGTGGCGTCACCGTGGAATAACCCGGCTAAAACCATCATAAAAAGCTTTAACGACCGACTTAGAAAATCTCAGCTATCGTATGAAGAATGTGTGAAATCTTTAATTGAAATGCACTTTAACTATAAATATAATTAAATTTTTAACAAATGCCAACTAATGCGTCTGAAACTAAAGCATACTTAATTAAGGGAATAAACCCAATAATAATATAATTAATTTTTTAGAATATGTAGCAAAAAATATCTACATTTAAAACACATAATTAATGCGACACACTTAATTAGTATGAAGAACATAAAATTAATTAAATATAATAATAACATAACACATACGAATACTATCTATAAAATGATTTGTACAATGATGTCACTATTATTAAATAATTAAATTTTAATTAAATATAAATAATAATATATACTGATAAATATATACATAAAAATGATTTAATGATAATATACACCTTAATATTATTAAATAAATTAATTTATTCGAGATGATCAAATAACTATGATATTATCTATAAAAACAATTCCACTTGATAATGTCACTAAAAATATTAAATATTTAATTTATTAAATATAATAATATAGATGTCATATTCCCCAAAATATTTACTTACAAAATATGTGACATTAGTAATATTTAATAAGAAATAATTAAATTAAATATAATAAAAACCAAAAATGCCATAATAACGTCAACGTGTAATATGTAAGAAAAAATTAAATCGAATTTTCCAAGGAAACATATAAAGCAATTTTAAATACTATATATATATATAAAATATACATACATATAAATAATTATTTAAACATTGAATATGAACATTCATAATAAAGAACATTGAAATGAAATATTCATAATAAAGAACATTAATTTAAATGAACAATTATTATTTTTGAAACTATAAAATATCTCATGAAAGTATATTTTCATTTGCTACATCCAAATAATAAACAAGTTAATATATAAAATGAATAAATTTGGTACATAATAAAGAAGAATTAAGAAAATATAATATACCTCAAATTAAAATTGAATTTGCTACAAAAATAAGACAAATTCAACATATAACATTGCAATAAACCAACTGAAGTGTACATTAAATTAAAAGCTAGAATTGCATATAAGAAAGAAAAGAAAAAGAAAATTACCTCGAAATCAAGAGGAAAAAAATGACTTTAAATGATGTTATTGGGGGTTAAGAAATTGATGGAAAATTCTATCGATATATGAGTATAAATACAAATGTTACAGAAGGGATCTTAAAATCTTTACTGTTGGCTTAGTACTGCGTAATTGCATTGTGAGCGAGGGTACTTCTGATAAGCAGGTAATTCACCCAATCCAGGGCAACTTGAGAGTTTCCTTGACATGGTTGAAGCACTTCAATTTCCAACATGATATGATAAGTATGACTTAGTTAATTAAAGGTTGAATCAAAAACGATTTATATTATGAGGTTGAACAAAAGCAAAGGCTTAAGAAAACTGTGGAGGAATTTCCAAAGGGAAGACTCTTAGGGGTTTTGAGTGAAAAATATTTTCTCATGCATGAAAGCCACAAGAACACATATGAGCTGGGTTAGAAACGAGCTTAATGATCCGTTAGTGACCAAGCGATAGTTAGCTTCTATTAGTTTGTTCAAGACACTATTGAGTTTGCTTTAATGAGTTAATTTCCAATTATCTTAATTAATTATGACTGAAATTCGATATCAATAAATCACTGAAGTTGACTTGATAAATACTAAAATTACCAGACAGTCAGTAACATTTTGTTAGATTACATTATTCAATCGATATTAAATAAAATGTGAAATACATGATGAAATACATTTTCGATTATAGGACTACTAATTTCATACATGGGGAAATATAGCTTTCAATATTTATATGACCTTGAGCTTTCGGATAATAGTATTAAGTTGTATAATAATAATAATTGACCAATTACTATTGTTATAGCGATTATTGAGTAAGATCTAGGTAAACTCGTAGCATAAATTATCATGAGAACCAACATAGTAATATACAATTACTAAGTTGAACACTGATTACATTAATCATTTGTTGGTAAATGAATTGATACACACCGATTATTAAACGGCTCTAATAAATGGAATGTTCTGTTGATTTCACGACATAAAATTTAGACTGATTATCTTAAAAATTCCTTTATCCTGCGATCTGCAATTAAGTAGGCTATTATAAGAGATATGCTGTAAACGCTGCAACTTTATAAAGTTTTGGCCCGAATAAGCATTTGTAGCGTCATTAAACTGATCGGTCTTAAGCGTATTGAGAAGATCGAGATCACTTCCTTATATCAAGGACGGACTAAATCCCTCTGATGTATCGACATCATCGGCTACGCTCATTTTTGACAATCTATCATAAGTTACAAATCAAAGGCGTTTGGTCGAGTCAAAGTCTGGAGGCAGCCCTACTTGAGATAATTACTCGTATATTTATGTAGGTCTCAAGTGCGAACCTAAATTCTATTAAAATGTCATAGGACACGGATAACACATATATTATATGAATTCGTTTAAGTCATCTGAGGCTCCCACATTAACCGGACCGGTAATCTAGTCATATGATGCTTATGCTTCTTCTCCGACACTCAGGCAGAGGCTTTTGGTATCCTGTTTTCTAAGAGGCTTGAGAAGAGAGGTGTAGAGAATTCACTTGATTCCATGGTACCTCTCCCTGAAAACATAGACCTTCTTCCTAAAGTTTACATAACTAACTTGTGGATAAACGGCGCTGGCTAATAAGCCTTGGGCACTGGCAAACTGGAAGTGTATTTAATTATGAGCGTTGATGACTATGTTTTTGTTTGCGTGAATGCTCTGTAGCTTCTTTGCGACATCATGGGCTTCACTCATTGTGCATGCTAAATATATTAATATTTTGCCACGGCGATGGTTTGAGCAAAGAAATTAAATCCGAATTGGCACTCCTTCTACTTTACATACTTTGGCAGCTCTACTTTATATCATATCTACAATAAATTGTGCTTTAAATGCGTGCTTGGACTTATGATGTGCCGGGGTTCTTGGCAGGCTATTGATATTGTCCACAAGCGGCTCCGGCTGGTCCACCGATGCTGCGGTACTACACTAAGTCGATGCAATTTCTTTTCTCATGTTCAGCGAGCCGAGCCAGCTGCGATATACTAAGTGCATGGTAGAGATGCAGCATGATACTGTTTGAGACTCCTCGAATCTTTGTTACCGTTGAGGCAAATACATACCAATTTGAGGAAACGATGATGCGTCTCACCGCTTATTTGGCGTGATTGTACTGTCACTAATTCTTGTCTCCGCATGCTCCCAGAAAGCATCTTTAGTTACTCCGAGATACTTCGGAATGCGCCCAATCGGTGGCTTTAACTTGAATTAAGTTTGCAGTCTGTAATGATGGATCCTATAGTGCGAGCGTAAGGTATATCACCATTCTGTTAAATCGGGGCTATTAATTGGAACTGTTGTCTTCTTGAGTTAATTTCAGCTGTCTAATGGGGGAAATTCACTCTTGGAATTACTCATATTGAAAGACCTTTGCGTTACCTTAAACTCACATAAGTATCTGACAGAAGTCAATAAACCTCATAGTACAGTGGATCTTTTTATTCAGTATATATTGTGCTTTTGCATAGTCCTTGATTGAAACATTTACAAAGTCAATCTTAGTGAGTTTAGTAACTTTTAATGAAGCCTCCCATCATGACATAAGGACTGATCACATGCTCCCAGCTTTATGCCTGAGATTGTTCTTCGTTCTTAGTGAAACCCAAACTGCTTTGGACGGTTAAATCAAAGCTATTAGATTCAACTAAGGATACCCCCTTTAGGAGCCATAAATGGACTTTGCAACTTGCATTACCTTCTTAGGTCTTTAGGACATGCTAAAACCTGGAGGGTTGTACCATGTACACATCTTCCTCTAAATTTCCATTAGGAAAGCAGGTCTTTACATCATTTGCCATCATAGTCATGAAATAAACTGATATTTGAATATAGTTAAATTGGCGAATAAGTTTGATACCGTAGTCCTCTAAGTGAACTTGTTTGAAACCTTCATGCTTTGACATCAACGTTCGTCTTTATCATGTTTGCTAGCCAAGCCTGTTTACATTCGATGAGGCCACGTTTAAGTAAAATCCAATGGGGACAAACTTCGTTTTGGTACAGCCAGGAATCCATCCTCGATTGCACTGGCTGTTTGCCATTTTGTCGGCGTCTTGTTCATTGCTTCTTTATAATTTAGACTTGATGCTTTCGTGGTGGAAAAGGCTTTGCGTGCTGGCTTGCTGGTTTGGGTCTCTGCTTTGGGGTTTGGTTTCTGGGTCTTCTATGAAAAGAAGGTTCCAATTCTTTGTGGTGTATGGATGCCTGCATTGATGCATGAAATTGACTTAATGAAACTTGGCTTGCGTCAGATGAGAGCAGCCATTACTTCCTGGTCCCTCTTGGACAAATGTTTCTTTTGAGGAATACTCTGTTCTAGCAATGAAAGATTTTATTTTTCTGCTTTTAGGTGAAATATTAACCAAGCTGTTTCCTTGGATTATCACATGAAATAACATTTTATATCGATTTGGGCGCAGAGTTTATCTTTTAATTAATCTTAACATGGCCCCAAATCTCTGACAAACTTAGATCTTCTGAGCCCAGTTCCGTAGGGAGTTTTATAGCGACTTAGTTGGACCTCTGTTTTTTTAACTTAGAGGTACATATCTGAAGAAATTAAGCGGTAGATCAGAATGAGCTCATCATAGATGAACCATTATCGAGAAAGATTCATTTCGGACATACCGTTATCATTCTAACAGGTGGGTTGTGAAGCAATACAACGCTCACAGATGAGCATTGAACTGGGAAGCTGACAAATATTCTTCCGGACCGGAATCTTTATTGTCCCATTGATTGGTTTTTGTACTTCATTTAGAATTCCATAGATTTCTCAAAAGGACTAGATGTTTGTGTCTCGTGGATACCTGAAACACCGTATCTCTTGTGGTCATCGATGGAGTAATATTGGTGGTTTATAACGTCCTCTTTGAGTTATTGGTTTAGTTGATATGGGTGATCTGATAGATCTGTTTTAGTGCCTTTGTTATGCTTGGGTGTGAACTTTGGTTTGAGATTAGTTTGGGCATTTGGTTTGGTTTGTGTTGCTTTGACTTAACATTTGATAAACAAATATTCCTAAATTCGTGGGATCTATTGAAAATGAAAAACCATGTTGTTCAAAGAAACGAGGAAATAGAAATAATATTCCACAAATTACTTTGCATAAATAGGAGATAAGTTCAAAACAAGGCCATTGACATTTAAACTAATGGATCCTCTTTGAGGCTGCCTGACCTTCTACAATGAATCCATTTCCCACTTTTGAATCTTAATGGCTGGTTCTGCGTAGTACGACCTTAAATATGAGAACCACATGACGGTCTTTGCGCTGCAGTAGAATTAGAAGTTGCCTGGGCGCTGATAACATAATAACACCTTTAGGCTTGGTGTTTATTATGATTGTTTGCCTATCTGATTAAATTTCCTCACGGGCCGACTTTCTGGTGACCTTTTGAGTTTCTGATAGTGGCGGATATTAAATACTGTGAGACCTACTTAGCCACCATACACGACATTTGCCCACTAGAGCAAACGACACTAGAAGCGGAGAAGACCCTCTTTGTTAGTATCCAAGAATTCATTCACATATTGATAGTTGTTGTTTATGAATCTCATGAGGGAGGCTTGATCGACACTTATACTATTACACCTTTGATGTACACAGGCTATGCTCATTGTTATAAAGCAGTCTGTGAGTAAGGGAACTCTAACTTAGAACTATACGCATTAGGAAGGAATCCCCACACGGCTGGCGGATCCATGTTCACTTTCGAGTCATGATTCGACTACTTGGAGTGTTTATTTTGTGTGATGAGGGCCGAAAAGTTTATTATTTCTGTAATACTTGATTAATAAACCCCGAATGATGCTCATTGGGCACAGAAACTTAATCAGAGTAAGCTTGCTGGTTTGGGGGAGTCATAACGCTCTGACTCATATTTCTTTCGAGCGTCTGGCATCGGTATCCCCGAGGAGGGTCTTGTAAGAATTCGCTTTACAAGGCAGTATTCAATCCCATTACAACGAATATTACTTCAAGGATACGTCTCAAAATTTGCACCATCCTTCTTAGCAAGCAGTTAATATAGTTTGACGAGTTCTAAAGAGGTTACTTAATAGTGATGGTAGCCCGTATTGAATTCTACAGAATGAAAGTAAATAAAATATGAGACTTCATTAAACTATAAATTTTTCAAAACTTTCTGATAAATTGTAAAGTAAATACTAATGCTTCAAATCTCCACTTGAGAAATATATAAAGATCTAATATATTAAATTGACAGCTGACACATATATATTTTGAATCAGTCATAATATTAGGTTATCTAAATTATGGCTTTGCTGATTGTATGGCATTTGTCTGGGTTTGGTAAAGTGTTACTTGGATTGATCATCGAAAGCCCACAGCGTTAAATTAAATCGATTCCAGCGTGATCGAATTTGTCATATGAGGCAATATTGTAGCGTCGCCGTCGGAATTGTGCTTGGTGATGCAATTGATTTTATGACTTTAAAATTGGCTTGATCCTTTCTTTAATTTTAATTGGTGAGATTATTTATTGCTTTGTTTTCATTACAGCTGCTTTATAATCAAGCATTCCTTTTAACATGAAAAATAAAAAAAAATAATGCACACATTCAAGAGAGATATCGATATAATTTTAGAACTTTATTACAAGTGAACATCAAATACTAACATAAGTCTAATTCTTTACATCTTGTGTACGGATCCAACGAGTCACTTTAAGTACCGCGCCATGAAATGATCTTGATATCTTGGCATTCTGAAATGTTGCTCTCATCACTTGTCTTGGGCGGCTTATGAGGCATGGGTAAAACAATAAATAGATAAATAAAGAAAATACTTATTATTTCAGGAAAGGTCGTTTCTGGCATTCTGGTTAGAGTAGGCAGGAAATGTAAATAAATGGGCCATGTCTATGTACCTCCGTTCAATCGGGTACAAAATATAGGCCGCTTTTGTTAAATCCTAAATAGACTTAATAAATATTTTTGAAATGGAATTGGAGAAAATGCATGTTGTAATTATCAATTAATTAATCAGTACATATTAAAATTAATTAATAAAAACTCAATTATCATACAGCATGTCGATTAATAATTGTGCAATAATTATTAACCATATAAATATTGTAGAAATATTTCTCACAAATATATTCTAAAATATATTAAATGACCAAAATTATTTATAATTTATTCTCCACTAATTAATTTAAAAATATATAATATAAAGGAAATTAATTAATTGTCATCACACAATTCCAAATTGATTAAAAGTAAATAAATAAATGTTAAAAACCGAAATATAACTAGTCCCTTAATTTTGGAAACGAAATAAGGGAATAAATTAAATTAAGGTTTTCAAAATTAAAGGCGCTGCGTCATGATAATTTCGGACGACCGGCCTCTGGCGGCGGGCCGTTGGCCAGCGCCCGCCCCATGGAAGTGTGAGTCGTCGTCCGACCGTCATTTGGTGCCAAAATGGGCGGATTCCCGGACCATAGGACTCTGCGTGGGGTGGCCGGAGGTCGATTGACCGTTGTGGTAATATTTTATGTATGTAAGCTGGGTTTTAGTTTAATTTAATTTGTTTGTAAATCGTTTGGAGACTTAAAATTTTCCAAAATTATAGGATGAACACGTTTAGCTTCATGAATTTTCTTGAACAAAATCCCTTTGAGTCGTTCATTAAAAAAAATTTCATATTTAATTATTAATTAAACAGAGTTGAAATATCAAAGTCCCATTTTCGAGAGATGCTTAGAAAATAAAAAATTATGAAATTTGATGGAATCTTCACGATCTTATCCCAGGTTCAGAAAAAATTGGTTTGTATGTTTAAAAATTTACATGCTCCAACCAATTTTCTATTTGAAACAAAAAACCAATTAAATGAAATCAACAATTTATGAAACAAATCCATGTTAACAAATATGATAATACATTATCATGGCTTTTATAACAGCATTAATAAATCGTAATCAAAACGTGGTGATTTATTCTCATCCTTATATTTATCAATTAAATATGTGAACAAACTGATAATCAAATAAAAATTGATAAAAAGCAAGGAACAAGCGCGTAGAATAAATAATGTGAAACTTAAGCTTTGTCCAAAGAACAAGGCGGAGCCCATTTGAATTGGAAAGAAGTCTGGATAACAACATAAATACAAATCCATAATTCCAGGGATGCTTAAAGTCTTTATACCTTTTCACGTTATTAAGCAAATACACATAATTCTGATATATGAACATAGTACTGATACGGCGGAGTAAATTCACTGGCTTCGACCACGATTCAAATTGACAACTGACTTCTATTCGACTCGCGATATCGTCAAATTATGGTATCTGGTTAATTAAGCAGGAAGTTTGAATCAAACTTAGATTTATCTTTAGTAAAAGCGAGTTGAACAAAAACCAAAAACCCCGAAAAGAAACTTGGAGAATTTCGGCCAAAGGGGCGGCTACTTAGGAACATTGAAAAAAGATTTTCCTTATTTTTTATAATCATATGAAAAACCTAAAGACTTTGCCTTATATGGGGCTGGGTTAAAAGCAAACCAGATAAGCGACTGTTAAGTAACCAAGCTTGACTCGTTAACTACATTAGTTCGTTAGGCGCTGTGGAGTTGCTAATGAAGTTGAACTATTTAATTAGCAATTAAATATTAATGGTGATATCAATAATCTTTCCAAGTTGGTGATAAAATGCTAAAATTACTGAACCCGATTAAATAACTATTTAATTGTTCTCTTATTCAATCGATATTCTACATAAAATGTAGAACCGCATAATTGAGAAATACATTTCTCAATTACTCTGATTCTCTTTAATTTCATACATGGAAATATAATAACTCACTTGTCGCTCATGTGTAGCGGCCTTACAAGCCTCGATAATGGTAAGTTGTATAATAATAATAATTGACCAATTACTATTATTATAACGATTAATAGTAAGTCTAACAATCACTCATAACCCTTAAATTATCTTTGAGAACCCCTTTAGTAATATTCAATTGCTAAGTTGAACACTAAGTTTGATAATCACATTTAACCACAGTATTAAATGAATTGATACACAATTTCCTTAACAGGCATAATGATGGAATAATTCTCATTGAGTTTTAATTCTTAAACTATATTTTATATCTTGTTTGGTGGTAGGACCCGGAGATAGTAAATACTTTAGAACAAAATCGACATCTAGAGACTAGTAGTATATGAGAGTATTTTATGTCACACAAATTTTATATTAATCGTTTTCGTTAAGTTTAATGACAAAAAAGTAAATAACAACACCAAACAAGCAGGGACTTAACAAATCATGCTTAATATCTACTAAACTTCATTCGATTCTCTTGCTTCCTCACTTGAGAAAAAAATCAATTTATTCTCCCCCACATGGTTTTAGAATGGAACCTAACATCACTTGATTTTTTCTTTTCCATTTTCTCTTTAATTGTTGCTTTCGAACTCAAAAGATGGATTTGGTTGAATATCTTCCCTGTCGTCTTCTTGAATCCAAGGTAAAGAATGGTTGAATCTTGAAAGATTTCATGGTTTGAAGGTGGCACTAGTTGAGGGAGCTTACTAGGCTTTGAGTTTGGGACTTCAAGGAAATGGAAATATGGATAAATGCACAAACTGGGATAGGTGATTAGAGGGATTTATAACAATCGATTTTGGAGGGGGTTAAAATGTGGCAAAGAAATTCATGATTATTTTGGTAGCTTTTAGAGAAAAATGTAAATTTAATAATAATTGTGTGTTGTTGGAGATTAATATAGTTGTTTTTTGGAGTTAAGTTAGTTGTTTTGAGAATTAAGTTTGGGTTTTTTATATTGTGGGATACTATGTTGGAATTCAAATTATATATATTAGTGTAGTATTTGGATTTTGAATTAGAGATTGTTATATATAGATAAATTAGTTGGGAATTGATTGTTAGATTGATTAGAATTTGATTAGAGTGCTATTTTTTGGAGGAAGGGGTGATGGCTAGAAAATGGAGAGTGAAAATAGCGAAGTTTTTGCGTTTGTTAGTCATTAGGATGCACGTAGTAACCGTTCACCTAGGTTGTTAAGTTGGAATTTTTAGAGAGGTTGTTTACTAGTTTTGCTATTTTGAAAGCCAGTACTAAAGGATCTTTATTTTGAAGTTATGAGATGTTGAATAGTAATGGAGTTTAAATGGAAAAAAATTATATTTTTTATGCTATGTCGATAATCGGGCGGTTTGTTGGACTGGATCACTTATACCGGGGATTGTTGGTTTCGTTTGTTGACACTTTAATTAGAGTTTAATAAGTTGTGAAGATGTTATTAAATAGAATTGGGTAATGTATATAATTTCTTTGGATGGGAGTTGAGCCAGGACTAAATGGACTACATGAGATATTAGTTTGGCTGCCTCGAGGGTGGTACAATCTCCACGATGGGAACCTTTAAAGTATGTATTGTGGTTATATATTCAATATGTGTTTGTTATGTGACTATATTAAATTTATGTTGAGTTAATTGAGATGATAATTATAGAGATTGTTGTTGCTCCAGAGATTGATGTTATGAGATTATTTGGTATTGAGGCTGATGTTGAGATTGTAGTAGTTATTGTGATTATACCATGTTGTATGAGTTGTGTTGCGTGTGGTTGTGTATTGTTGTATGTGGTTGGGTGTGTGTATCTTTTTACTTGGGAGTTGATTTTGGTGGAATGATGTGTGTATATATATATATTGTGTGAGTAGCCTTTTCGGCGGGGCGTTTGGCGTGAAAGCATATTGTGTGAAGTAACCCGAGGTCGGGAGGTTTTGGTGTGATATACATATTGGTGGAAGTAGCCTCGGTGGGAGGGATTATGATGTATATATATATGTGTATAGAGGGTGATGTGTGTATGTTGGTGGATGTGATTGAGAGTGGATGTATGGATGGAGGTTTTGATGTTTGTACATTTCTTTGGGTAACTATTGTTGTGTTGTTTATTTGAGAATGAATGTTTGATCGTGCGATGTTTGATAGTTTATGAAAATATAGCATGTGAGTGTCATTGATACAGTAGTAATATTTATAAAGAAGTTATTAGTTAATTTAGGAATAAATGGTTCTTGGTATTCACATTCAATGTTATACATATGCTTTATATATAGTTAGCCAGTTATGTGTGATTTGGATACCATTAAATTGGTATTTGTATTAAACTAAACACATGACTTACTCTGTGAATTGGACGTGTCATGCCCTAGGTTTTAGGGTTGATCGTCGAGGTTCTTGAGGTAACGACCAGCCCGATTTGAGGGGTTGGGACCCAGAGTAAAATTAACTGAATAATCAAGTCGCTGACAGAGTGGACAACGATAAAGAAATGGCTTGCGTTTAACGTGATAATAAAATAATCTATTTCCAGTCCATGGTTTTGCTAACTTGACACTTTCTGACAAGCTGAAAAGTAATAATATAAAATCTGGCTGTCAACAGCTTGTTTTTTGCAACTCAGGACACTTGATAATTAACTTCATCATACAAAATCAGTGAAAATAAAAATTGTAATTTGTTGGGGTCTTGAGCCACCATCGCCCATCTCCGGTGCCTTGGTACTCGGCCGATGCATCTCGGCCATCCCCACTGACAGCCTAGGCATGACGATCCACTTGGCCAGGGAAATAGGGAGTCAATTTAAAAGGCAGGTGAATACAAATATTGAGAGTTGGCTTAAGCATCATACAAACGAGGATAATTGAGTCCTTTATATAGATTACTATATACCTCAAAAGTTATATTTTGCACACATAATTTTCGCCTGAATAATCATGAGTGGCTTTCCAAGCTAACACCGATAACCAGCGGCGTCTTAACACTGGATGTGACATCTTTACGAGTATAGCTAATTCTGATATAATGCTTACAACTCAAACGACAATACCCACTGACTCGACATTTAAAATTCAATGGAGATTATCTTTTAGTTCGTGGGAAGGTGCTACTCCCAATTTATGGTCCATACATCTATGACATCTAAATGTTTATCATAGAACCTCAAATTATTTTTATTATCTTAATCTATTTAATGGCAGTATATCTTAATCAAGATAGCAAGTCATGATTATCGCCCCAAAATTTTTTCATTTAATCTAAGACATTCACCTGATGAATGCTCGAAAGCATAAGTAGTTCGTCATAACTTATATACTAAGATTTGAATCAACTTTCATTTATATATAAATATCACCAATGACATCGTACATAGATTGCTCATGAGCGATCGGTTTTATAATTTTTTTATCACTGCGCCCTCATTCAAAAGTTATCTCAGCCAAATAACAAACCAGCTTTTTAACTTCAAGGATGTATAACGTTATTACCGACCTAGGATCCTGAGAAATCGATAATATTATCGATAAACAACCCAAAACCTAATTCATTTCATTTAAATCAGAAGCGACATCTAAAGTATAATATTTTGATAATCATCATAACCAATAAATGAGTTATAAAATAGATTACTCTGACCTTTACATAGAAAATTTAAACATGTCGGGAGGTAACAATACAAAGTCTCGATAAAGCACACCATCGCTGAATAAAATCCACATTTCAGCTTGACATTTATAACTCTGGTCATCCAGGCAAGTATCTACCATTATCTCCTATACCTGACCTCCCAATGCGCGTATGCCGATTCGTACACACCAGGGAATGGACGATGCTAAATAAAACATTTCTTACATTATAAGATGGCCATGTATCTACCGTGAGTATAAGGCCAAAACGCGCTTATCTCTTGGTAGTATAAAGACTGAAACCAAATACGCACGGCAAGTGATCATAGAGAGTCATACGCTCTTATACCGAGTATAAGGCCAAACCCCATACTTATACACACTAAGTATAAGGTACGCCCAATGATACTGACAAAGTGATCATATAAAGACTAAATACAGCTCTTATGCAGTATAAAAGGCTAAACCCTTATTTACTCACGCTAAGTATAAAGAGTAGAGGCCAAACAATCACAGCAGCTGTAAAGTGATCATAAAGAGTCATACCGCCACTTGTACCGTGAAGTATAAGGCCAATAAGCGTCACATATCACGGAAGGAAGAGGGAGAGTCGCTTTAGCTTGTCTAAATCCGTATGAGATTAGCATTCGTAATACTCAAATTACTTCGAAGTCACATGCTCAACGCGACCTCGGACTGGCTTAATAAAAATCAGCGGAGATCGCGGCCAGAAATCAGTGCAGCGTGAGGCCACGGAGACAAAAGAAATGCCAGCAGGCGCAAAATATAAAATTTAAAATGAGGCCATAGAAAATATAAAGGAAATAAAGCCAGAGGCCAGAACCTGCAAAGAAAAGCGTAAGTTTAGGGAGTTTCAACTATTACTTCAAACAAAATCTTCAATGCCACGAAATATAATCACCACCTGATCGTATAGCAAGCTCGCTGGAAATGAATATGACCGTACAGCGATGACATGTATATCGTTTCTCGCGTAATCGTACAGCGATGACATGTATATCATTATCACATAATCGTACCACAATGTGTTCACACACAATTTAAAGTATCTCGTAA
The DNA here is from genome assembly GCA_019722365.1 of Lithospermum erythrorhizon. Lineage (NCBI taxonomy): Eukaryota > Viridiplantae > Streptophyta > Magnoliopsida > Boraginales > Boraginaceae > Lithospermum > Lithospermum erythrorhizon. The sequence continues at coordinate 34,183 of JADFUC010001765.1, forward strand.
AAATAGCACCCGTGAGATAGAATTGCTGCGCTTGGTTGTAATGAAGCGTCTAAGATCTAATCGGATCCCAGGTTTACACTTAAAAGTTTCCTCGTCTAATCAAAACCAGAAATTCTGATTCTTCTTCATGACAATTTTAGCCCTTATCTTAGTTAAATTTCTGACTTTTAATATTTTAGTTACAAATTAATAACTTAGAGTATAGATTGCTAATTATGTTTCCAAAGGGCTATTAAAATAGCGTTTCAAGCCCATCACAGGCCTAAATCCAGCCCAATGATTGGCCAAGCTAGCAGAAATCTTAACGCTTTAAACCCCGATTTCAATTAACCCCAAATTTCCAACTTTTCCAACTAACTAACCCATTTCTAACAACCATAAATCCACAGAAGCCCGTTTACTATAAATCTCTAATAAAACTAATTTAACTTATATATTCTCACGATATTTATAAAAGCCAAACTTGATTTCTGACAACTAATTCTGTTCAACTTCTTTATATTAATCTCCAACTGACATACTTTAAGATATTTACATTTTTCTTCAAAAGTCAGCGAAAAGTCAACTATCCATCTCAGCAGCACATTTAGATTCATAAATCGAAGTATTATCGGCGCTACGATACCTATAGTCTAGCTTGGGTGAAGGATTCTATACCATTTTAAAATCCCCAAAACTCCAAGAGTCAACCCAGATAAAAATTCGGCGTGCCAGCATTCAAGAAATACTCAGCCAAACACTAACTTTAACTCAAAATAACTAATTTAAAGGCTAAGAATCGTTTATAGCAATAAAAATCAAAATACAAAAAAAGTCAACAAAAGTCAACTAATGAATCTCTAAAATGCTCAAAAGATCAGGCCTTTTTACCTTGAATTAGAAAGGAGAAAGAAATTTGAGGTCCAAAGCTTGAGATGGAGATCGAGGAAAAATTTCGGGGGGGGAATTTCGCGTCTTGGCGTGAAGAAGAGAAGGATGATCCTTTCTCTTTTGGGCTAAAGATTGGTTTATGGGTTAATGGGTTGGCCCATTAGCTTTATGGTGAAACCCCGTCGTTTTAATTGATGATACTTCTGGTTTAGCTTGTCTGACAACTAACTTTAAAGCATTAACATTTACACACTCAAAATTACATTGCCGCTGACTAATATCATTTTCAAATCCGATTAAAACTTTGGAAATTCTCGATACGAAATGTACTTCGACCGACGGATGAACGTGTTATCAACTATTCAACCGAGAATTTTCTCTTAAGAAATACTCACGACAACTAGTATGCTAATACGGTAATATTGAATGCAGACGGGTTATTCTGGGAGGCTGCGTTAATTTAGCGGATTAAAGATGGGTGAGGCGGTAGTGGCATAGAAAGATCTCAATGATCCGCGCTTGGCTAGTTTATTTAGAGGTTGATGTGACATTTGTTGTGTTTTTGTGTGATGTTGTTTGTTGAATTCACCACGATAGACAAGGTATTTTATTGACTATTGTCGGCCTTGTTGTAAATAAACTGATGTGGTGACTGCAGTTGTAGGTTGGCGTTATGAGATATTTGGTTTGCGTCTCTTCATACTTAGTTTGCAGTATTTCCCGCTCATTGGTACATGTGCGATGCTGATACGACACGTCACATACATAGGCCAAAGTAAATTTAGCAAGAAAAATACCTTAACGTCATAGAAATGTGATGCCCAAATTAAGATATTTATCAAAATACCTTCACGTCTAATAAATGTAACATAGGTCAATTTAGACTCTTCTTAAGAACAAAGTTCATTTTCTCGGTAATCACATATGTGCTGCCTTCTATAGCAAAGAAGTGTCCCGCCTCTTGTACATCTTTTGGACTCAATTGTTCTTTATCAGATCACACTAATGCACAATTTCATCTCATAACTCTTCAAATTCTTCATTTGAACATCTTATTCTCATAGGTTTCTTGAAGCCATTTATAAATTGCTTACTCTTAACTTTGGATGTACAATTTCTGAACAAATGTTATCTACATAATATGTGTGAACTAGTAGTCATTATTTTTTTTATTGCCTGTTGATTCGAGGAGTCACTATCTTAAATATCTTTTAATATGTTAAATATATTCAACTTGTGATGTTTACATGAGACATTATGTTAGATATCTTTTAGAAAATTTTAAAAATGTTCTATATGTATTTTTTTTAAAAATTTTGAGCATGTTTAAAGCGTCCTGTTAATATGTGGTTTCAATTTTTTCTTGATAAATATTTTTAGATAAATATTTTTTAATAAATTGAATGATATGTTAATATTTTTGAATTTTTTTAAATATACTCAATGTGTGACTTTTCTGAGACATTATGTTGAATATCTTTTAATTACTTTTCAGAAAATTTTAAAATTGTTTATATGTATTTTGTTTTAAAATGGGTGACATGTTTAAGGCATATGTATTAGCTAATGTCACATTAATGTCCTAGTTTTCAATTTTTTTTCTTGCTAAATATTTTTAGATAAATATAATACAATAAATGAAATGGAATATCACATATGTTAATATTTTTGAATTTTTTAAAATATACTTAATGTATAACGTTCTTAGACATTATGTTGAATATCTTTTAATTACGTTTCAAAAAAATTTAAAATTCGTTTATACATATTTTTTTAAAATTATGTGATGTGTTTATGACATATTTATTAGAAAATGTCATACTAATGTCCTAGTTTATTATTATTTTTTAATAATTTTTTTAGATAAATATCTTTTAATAAATTAAATTTAGTATCACATATGAAATTTATGATTAAATTATTGAAAAATATCATAGTAATGGCACTAATAATTGAATTTATTTACTGAATAATTTAAATATTTATTCAAGTAAAATAAAACATCACATAAATTTCATTAACTAAGTTTAAAAAAAATATAATTAGAAAATTAAAAAATTAGTTAATATTGATATGATAAATTATAAAAAATAATGATTATTAGTTTTGTTAATTATAATTAACGTCACACTAATGACACATAGTTAACAATAAATAATGTTAATCTTATTTACGCCATAATTATGTCACACACAAAATAATCATATTTGTTAAGGTATCAGAATTTGTAAGGTTATAAGTATAACCTCACAATTATGTCGTATGGCTAGTAATACTGTGACGTTTTAGTGGCATGTTCTTTACCAGGGAAAAATATTTTGACGTTCTTAAGGCGAGAAGTTTTCGAGGTACACATTTAGTATATAACGCCACAATAACGTCATAGTGTTTTTGCCGGGAAAACTGTTTCGCCACACAAATGTCACTATATTGCCAGTACTTTTTGACCCGAAATTTTTTGCGGGTCTTTATTATTGTGTCTTGAACACGTTGTAGTAATGTCACACACCTTGTGACATTTATCTGGCGGTTTTGATTTATGTCACAAATGCTTCTTTTTCTAGTAGTGTTAGTGGGATAGAAATTAGGCATACTTTAGCATACACTAGTTTTGTTTCTAGTTTTTTTTGTCCCAATAGTTAGTGGGTTTTGCTAGGGTCCTGTGATCAAAGTCTTGAGTCTATTGACTATAATATCTCTGTTAGATATAACAGGACGCTAGAGCTAATACTTTAATATCTCTGTTAGATAGAAATTAGGCATACTTCTCCTCGGTTAGATTCTTCAAATCAGAATGACGGGGACTCTTCAAAGACAAGATTTCAAAGTAAGACTCCTTAGAAAGTTTTTGAGTTGAGTTCAATTGAGCATCATGAAAGGAATGCACACTCTTGAAAAATATTTGTATTGTTTCCTCCAGCATAACAAGGCTCGATTGGGTAAGACGTTTCATAAACTGAAGGGCGTGATTAACTTCATCCTCCATGGTCAGGACGTCATCAAGAGATTTCGATAGAAGTTTTTCACATAATTTTCTCCAAGTGGCATTTGCAAAACTTTGTACTCCATTTTCTCAACAAAGCTAATTCCTTCAAAGATAGATGGTTTGGGAGCCATAGGTGGAAACGATGTCGGGGTCGCAGTTTAGTAGAGCCTCTGGCTTGAGATTATAGAGTTTGCATTATGATTTCGATCACATCACCAATCACCATAACAAAACCTTTGATGTCCCAATTCATTACCCTGAAATTAATGAAAGAAATTATAGGTTAAAGTGTCAAATATATAAATTCGAGCAAATAAATGGAGGAAATTCTACCTGAACATCTTCCACAAGATCAAGCCCGATCTAGAGGTAGTAAATCTCTCATCCGTGTGGGTCATCCCAATACCCAGTTTTTTGTCCCGAATGTGCTTGAAGTTGCGATCATCATCATCATCTACCACGTCTACATCAAGTGAATGATTTATCTTCCGCAGGAAGACATTGAGGAGTTTATTATTAGTGTAGATTTAAAGACAGCACCCCTTTTCCTTAAAAATCGTGGAAGTTTCACTTCCATTTTGGACAACTACCTGGATCATTAACATCCATATTGCCTCATAGGTGGGTACCTGAAGTGGTGTTGTCACATATACATTGAATGTATCTCCAAACCACTTATCATAATAATAACATTTGGTAGCATTTGGAAACTGTCTCATGAATAGAAAATATTGTTCTAGTACTAACACAAAGAGAGCCATTGTGTAAACTGTCATCCAAAAAGTTGCCTTCACAAAGCAGATCCCTAATAGTTATCCCGGGAACATCTTACTATACCCAAATTGTTTGAGCAAACAAGGGTTATATGGCTCCATAGTAAAGAGATGGTGCCTAACCTTTTTGTGAAGAAAAACCCGATCGGTTAAGCTCATGAAATAAGATAAGAATCAACTTTTCTCAAAGATCAACAAAGGAATATAGTTCTTCAAGTTGCCGTTAATTCACACCAAGATAAATGCATCTAATGGCTTTCTTTGAGAAGAGGATTTACCCACCCTAATGATAATCCCATAATTGAATGGGTTGATCTAGAGATGGGTCCAAGCTGATTGGGCTCATCAAAGAAGGATCCGGGGCGAAGAACCGAATAAATGGACCCGACCCCACCGAAGGGCTAAGATCTCCGTGATCAACTGTAACGACGCAAATGATGTCCTCGAATCCAAATAACCTTCGAACGGAGGGAACCGTGTTCGGTGGGAAATTCACCCACCGAGATGGCCGGATAATTCATGAAATGAAGGGGATCATTGCCGTATCAGAAGCTCGGTATCCCAAATGTATAACAACGCGAGGTATCGCTTGTCCGGGAGTGACGGGAGGAGACCTACACCCATACTCGAAAGCGGTTCTGTTTGCCAACTATAAGCAAAAGTCACCATGAAGTCACGGGCGGAGACACAACGGCCCACGACGTTACAAAAGCGGATGCCCTCTACAAGAGTCACGGACAAACCCGGAGGAACCATAAAGTTTAGACTAGACCCTTCTCACCTCGACATAAGGGGTTACCACGCCAGGTCAAGTCTACGCGCTTGCAAAATTTCATCGAAGACGGGATCGTGGCGAGAAAACATCAAGAGTTCAAGTCTCGTATGTCTTTCCACCGCCGTATACTGCCAGCGGTGGTCAGCAAGGCCGCTAGCGAAATGGACCTACGCTCAAGGGTTTAACCGGGTTACCGAAGTATCACAAGATTCGGTGAGTCAATAAACCGTCTACTAGAACCTATGCTGTGGGAAGAGTCCGACAGACAAAGATGAGTACCCTTATGACCATTAGACAAAGGGGAGTTCAACCCTGATAAGGAGCCCAAAGATAGTTGTGATTGTTTCTTTTGGCTTCATACGAGCAGCTCAAGGAGTCACCAAGAGGCAAATTTCTTTAGGATTTGAGGAGGTCAATGAACGGGCCTATAAGTACATTCGGATCAAGGAAGCAAAGAAGAGGGCCGAGAAGGGCAAAGGGAAGGCCCGGTAGATTTGTTAACCCATGGCAATGAAATTTCAAAGTGAGCGCCTAGAGCAGGATTCGGAGGTCATGCCACTCCCGACCGACCTCCAGCCTCTTCACGCCTCCAAAGGGAGATCCGAGAAGAGTGAAGGGGCAAAGAGGAAAATCGAAATACCCACTCCATCACATTCCCTCATCAAACGTAGGTTCCTAGAAATTGAGGATAGACGGCCGTTACTCCTCGCCACCTCACTTCAAATGTTCTCCTGTGTTAAGAGGGATATGGGAGCAAGTTCTCGCTTAGTACCATGACCATGGGTAATAATATCGATTATTTCCATCACCCGGATCGATGTAGGCTTCATTCTCGTTATGGTAATAAGGATTATTCATAAAGAGACCTGCAGTAGTGTGAATCGCTTTTCAAATCAAAAGATCGGGATCGCCGACGACCAAGGGTCATCACCTGAAGAGACGCCATCTTTGGGGCAAACGGGAGGCGACTCAAAATGGCTTAGACTGCCTACGCTTGCAAAAATATAAAGAATCAAGGGGCACGCCTTGTGCATCCATACATGTCTTTCTCCGACAAGAGTGCCCACCCGAGGATCCTTTGGTCATCACCCGTGATAGAGTGCCCACCCAAGGATAGCTAAACCCGAGATTCTCGAGGGATGAGTGCCCACCCGAGGATCTCGGGTCATCACCTTTATAGCTAATCCTTGAGGCGTGGACGGATGTCGGTAGACACAAGGAGCCTCGGTGGACATCCATCTCTAGATGCACACCGGCTAGGTAATTGTTGCTAAATCGACCGTAGCAACCCCCGCTGGTGGTTCGGGACGCGGTAAGCCCGTTAGGAGCGTCAAAACCTGGGAAAGATCCAGAAAGTGCGATTTATGATGGTGGAGTTCATTGTGGTATATAGATTGGCCGCTAATTTGACATGAGGCCGTGCCAGCTACATTCAGGCATGTATCACCAGCATAAATCAAGCCGAATTCCAACACGCTATGCGCAGGATCATGGTATACAAGGGCCAGCGGCACGCGATGCATGGTCACCAAGCGAGTAAAGGTTCGGGAGTGGAGGTGGAAGTACCCCGGGAGGTACCGGAGGGGAGTCGTAAGAAGGGGCGGCCGCATTTAGGAGAACGGAGACCGTCACGGGATCCGCCATATTCGTGATAAAAGAGACATCAGCGTGCTATTCAGCCCGTGGCGCTTATTATTCGCCGGGAGCCAAAGGATGCCGAGGGTGATCCATCCATGTCCACCGTCGTAGACGTCAACCGCATCACAATGGGCCGTCGAAGAAGACTCTCTCAAGAGGCGGAGAGGCCATTCGCGAGGAGGTAGAAAGTTTCTAGGGGCAATGCTATACGGAACTCTTGTTCCTTACATGGCTCACACGTAGTATTGGTCCCAACCAATGGGACCGGGCGGATGTGCAATGGATTTACCAAAGATCAACAAGGCCTCAGCATAAATTTTGTCCAATTTATCATTTATCTGGAAAGATCGGGGTACAAGGTGGTAGAATTGTGGATGCTTTCCCCAGGATACCACTAGATATTCATGGTTGAAGAAGATAAAACCTGCTCATACATCTTTGCTCTTGTCATGCCTCAGCCAAGAACGCTGGAGCCATAGAGATGGTGGTCAACAAGGTGTTCTCTCCACTCAAATTGGTCGGAACATAGAAATTTAGGATGAGATGCCTACCAAGAGGACCACCATGACGCCAACCTCAGGAAAGCTTTGAGAACTTAATGGTACAACCTACGGCTTAATCCTATTGTGTTGCGTTCTTAGAGTGACCTCCTCAACCATGATCGCCAAAACGGGAATTGTCAATCCCGATAAGATAAGTTCATGGACGCATGAGTGAGCTTAATGTGAGAATCGTTGCCTCGACTCGGGTTCATATGTCGTAAGTATGCGATCGCAAAATTACCCTCTCGCTATAAAGAAGGTGGGCTTAGACGCTGAGTGACCTGAGGAATGGGCCCTTTCTGGGGGAGTTGAAGGTATTATCAGTCTCAAATTATTGGGCATGACGCCCGCGCTCTACCGGCTGTCTGAGTTGCATCCTCATCCGGTAGAGGAGAAGCGTGCACTGCATTATGTCACGAGTAACGAGAGGGGCCGAGATCTTCGCATCCTTTGGACGAAGAAGTCACCTTTTGTCTTAATTGTAATAGCCCGAAGCTCAAGCCTTATTTTGAAGCACACCCGATGGAGGTAATTACAGATCAATCTTTTATGTAAGATCGTGGAGAAAACCAGTCGCTCCGGGCAAACAATCAAATGGGCCATAGAGCTAAGCGAGTTTGACCTCCGATATAGGGCACGGACGAGGATCAAAGCTCATCCCTAGCTGACTTCATGGTAGAGTTTAATTCCGTGATATAACGCGAAAGAGCCGTGAGCGGATCAACGTGGGTCAGTTGCGTGATGAAAGTGTGGTGTACGGCGAGCAACCCGGGTGGTTCGTGACGGAATCTACGGCAACCACGAGGTCCAAAGATTGAGTATATGCCCCTTCGCCGCCTCTTCACAAACAACGAGGCCGAGTAATTTAAACACTCAAGCTAATTTACTCTCATTTAGCTAACGCTTAGGGGTAGAACACATTTGTCTAAGAACGACGTTGTCAGCGGGGCCATGTGAAGGACAATTTCCAATTGATGAGACAAAGGAAAGTCTAGTGATGGTCTCGCTGGTGCCCGCTGACTGCACCTTTTCGATCCTCGTCGCATAGCCATGTCCCGCGGAACAACCGAGGCCGACAAGTTGTCTAGCTGGCCACGCGCAGTATGGATCGACGCAGACTCCACCCGTGGCGGCCCAAGAAGCCTTCCCGGATGAACAGCGATGAACAACGCCTGAGGCGTAAGCGATACGCTTAGCCCTTTACTCAGGATAACTTAGAATTCCCGAAGTTTCCCAAAGATCCCCAAGATCCGAGGCAAAGCTTGAGTACACCTTGTTTGGACGGGGCCTCTATCGGTTCTTCCAGGACCACCAATGACATGTATCACCCAAGAAGAATGGAAATCTGCTGAAGAAACGCATGGAGTGTACGCAAGGAAGTCATATTAATGGTAAGGCCCTAACTCAAAGGATCCTACGGACGGGGATATTTTGGCCTTCTGTAGCTAAAGATGCCCAAGATCACTTCCGATGATTGTCAAAGGTACCATCCCTGACCAACCTCCCCATGAGATGATCAGCATGTTGTGTCTCATTCCCTTCTATCAGCCATGCTGGGAGCATCGAGAAACCTTCCAAGAACACCCGGGAAAGTGAAAATAAGAGTTGCATAATTTTAAGAGATCTCACCGTATTCGAAAATCATAACGGGACACAATTCAGCCACGAGGATCAAGACTGCCCCGGGAATTGGGTAGAACATCGACGCCTTCCGTGTCATACCCCGCCACTGTGGGCAGGTGGAGGTGTGATAAACCGAGTAATCTGAGAGGTCAAGAAGCGACTCAGGAGGAAGCGGAGGCAAAGCTTACGTGTTTCCTCACGTGTTATTGTTCTTCCAAACTATGACCCTATCACGCAAGACTCTTTCGCCTTTGGTGTACGGATCCGATGCCCCGGCACGTAGAGATTCACCTAGAAACCGCACGGTATCATACTGGCTGAGCCGGGTTAATGAACAAGGGTCAGGCCCAATCAATCTACTAAGAAAAAATGGGTTTCCAAGAAAATGACAAGATATAAGAGTAAGGTAGCCACTCACAACAAGAAGGACAAGGGCCGACAGCTCTAGTGGGAGACCCAGTCCCCTCTAGCAAGACAAGCATCGACTCGAGTTCCAGAGGGAGGCCTGCACCTCATTAAGAGATCGCGACCAATAATAATAACCCAAAACCTTGATGGACGCTATACCGTGATTATAACGATTCATCTCGAGGAAATACTACGTAAGCTCACCTTTTTGTATTTCCTTTGCTATTTTTTCGAATAAAAAATGTAATTTCAAATTCAAAGTTGCCTAAAATATATCCACCTCAGCCAGACGCCCTCGAGGTTGAGCTCTATCAACCTGTATATCCGAGTCACCACAATGGCTGGTTGACGCAAAAATAACCCGCTTGAAAATCAGAGAACTCAATGGATAAAGTAAAAATAGTTCTAAAGCCTGCCAAACGCTTTCCATACAAAAGCTTAACCATCGTGGCATCATCTAAACAAACTAAATTGCAAACTCATAAAATTCCAAACCAAGATACTTATAATATAGTTAATTTTATTTTCAACGCCAACCAAAATACGGAATTCGAAAGTACATAAGAAAACAGTGAGAATAAAAGATGACCGCCGAGTGATCCCAACCACCTGCCTCTACCTAAGTAAAAATCACTTGACATCACAACTCACCGCTTCACAAGGGCACCTATCAACTGAGGTTGGAAGGTAAGTCTATTGTGCCTTAGCTTAAAATGTATCAATCGGGTGGTAACTTACCCACATCCAATGAGATACACAACAAGAGATAAAGGCATAACGATAGAGTATTTATATATAAAGAAATAAACTAAGTAGTGTCACAATAGTAATAATCATCATCATCAACATTTACACATTTTAAAGGACTCAACTTACGTTATTCTACATGATATACCCAGAGATAGCATGTCATAACTGCTTGAAAGCAAAACACATGTTCCTCGATACAACAATATAACACACAATAACAGTATAACATAACACCAGAAAACAAGACCATGACATTATCGACATTTCCTCAGACGTAGTGACATCCACCCAATGTCAACACAACGCAAGGCACACACAAACTGATTCAACATTTATACCGCAGCCTCTTCCGCGGCTCACCCAATGCACATCATATCCTTTTTTCCCGGCAAAGCTCACCCTTCTGCTCACCCATAGAATATCATATCCTTTTCCTTCCCTATGAGGGCTCACCTCTTCGATCACCTATACAATAATATCACAAAACATACCCCATTCATAACCACCTTTACATGCGACTCCAACATGCCACATCCTAAATACATGGTGTGACCACTCTCTATATGAAACCAAACATGGACCAAAAACTAACATCACACCAACATACCAAACATGACAAACACACACAACCAACATCACAACAACTAGAACAACCCGTATAGAATAAAGCAAACAATCGCACAACATTCTCAATGTAGTGTACCCTAATATACCCAAGTAAGTCAACAATTCCATACAGAACATACTACCATAATGTATCTAACACAACCATCAAACAACTCAACATTTTCTCAATTTCACAACTACATTAACAGATAAATTCATAACACAAATACATAGTCACAATCAATTTACTATACTACTCAAACGTAAGTAATGTTATCAAATGAGTGATAAATCCCCACCTTGGGTTAATACGAAATAATCGACATAAATGTCTGAGCTCATAAAGAAAACACCGAAAAGTACAATTACTACTAATTTTGTTATAAATTATCTTTTAGCAACTTTTTAGTACCCATTAGCTACTTTAGGTGAAGACCACAGTTAAACTTCAACGTAAACTAAACGAAAAAGTTTCAACTAATCCTAAATTCAAACTCGGCCCTCATAACCCAAATACTAACACCTTGAAACAATTCTCAATCAATCCCAATTATTAACTTTCCAACTAATTAAACCCATTTCTCAACAACCTCTAATCCCAAAACCCAACTACTACTCAAAACTAATAAACCACCTAACATATATTCACCGCAACCTTTAAACCACACAATTTCACCTCTAATAACAATAATAAGGATCCAAGAACATACCTATATCATTTAACGCCATGGACCAAGTCAAACCTGTCAACCAGCAAGTCAACCCAACTTTCCCAACACTTTCATCTCTAAAATCGATTATTATAATCTTCTATACTATAATTTCGGCCTGTATAATAATTATATTAACCCCAAAATCAAGTCAACTAAATTCCCAAAGTTAACGTCTTAAACGCCACAAATTTCATCCAAACGCCAGTAATTTCAACCAAGAACAACTAATTTGAAGCCCAAGAATCATCTGAAACAAAAAAATCGAAAACTAAAAGTCAACAAAAAGTCACCTAGTCGAAACTCGAGAAATACACACAAAAATTTGCCTTTTACCTTTGAATCGAAGAGGATGATGAGGGAAACTTCAAGAAATTTGAGGTCCAAAGTTACAATGGATAAGAATCGGAGAAAGAATTTCGCTGGGAAAGGAGGGGTTCAAATTGGGAAGCGGGGGAGACGGTTTTTCCCTTTTTTTGTTTTTGTTTTGTTTTATTTTCCACCTAAGGCTGTTTAGTGTGCGGAAACAAATGAGGGAAAGAGCATATCGATGCGACCAATCGCTTTTAGTTCAAGCGATACCTTCGATTCAACTTACCTCGTCTATAAATACCCAACTTTAACATTTATCGCACATAAAATATATAAAGTATTTTTAAATTTTACACCACTGACAACCCCACATTTTAATTTATTAATTACGAAGTCGTTACTCGGTTTTTATATTAAAAGTTCCTATTAAGTTCTATGTGGGTAGAGTGTCAATTGTGCCCGAGCAAAATCGGTGGATAAGCCTATTGATGTAAATCTATCTAAATGTTTGAGTATATCCTACCGCCCTACTGATCAGAGAACCAAATTCCCTTTATGTCGGACAAGGAGGTGTTCTAGGTAAAGGAAGATGTCCTATGTAACAATCTACTCCCATCATAAGTTGTCCATATCCCAATCATTGAAAAGCGATAGGGAGTGATCCGAGTACTAAATAAACAGGATACAAACTCTTTTAAGGTATGACCCTAGCTATAAGTGGCCGAGGCCCAAGCAAGACATGGAGGAGGTACCAAAATGCATAAAGTAGAACTACCGCGGTAGCTAAAGGACGAAGAAATACAAGACAAGTAAGAAGAAGCGGAAAAGTGAAAATGTATTAATAAACCCCCAGAAATAGGGAAGGAGTACATGGTCACAAGTTATTTAGAGCCGTCCAAGGGCTTATGGGTTGGGGGAGGCGTAGGAAGAACTCCGCCAATTCTATCGAAACCTTCGCTTATTGGCTTCCAACAAAGAGGGTAAGCTCGAGATGGCTCCTGGAAGTTAAGAACGAGTCCGTAAGGATGGCTCCAGCGTACTCCCGCTTGTCAACTTTCTCCTTCCATCTCTCGCCGCGCTCGTCAGTCGTGTGCGTAAGAGCAACAACCTTCCTCTCTCGCCTAATCACTTGTTGGGCATAGACCGCTGATCGATGAAGGTCTTGGTAAGCCGAAGACACTTGGGCTTCCAACTCCTTCACAGACTCCCGCAGACGGTACACTCGGGAGTCCTCCCGAACTAGGGTGGCCTCTAGGCGATCTACTTCATCCCCTTTAAGCGGCCCCAGACTCCTTGAGAGTCAGCGTAAGTGGGCCGCCTCGCAAAGGGACAAGGGGGTAAACGCCCTGAAGGGAAAAGGAAAAGGAAAAGGAGAAGAAGGCCAGCGGATAGGAGAGAGAAAGGTAACCTGAACCCAGAGGCGGGAGAACTCACACATGATTTGGGAACGAGGCAAACTCATCATCTTCTCGATCCCAGACTCCGCCAGCAAGGAGTGAAGAGATTTGTAAGCTTCCCACTGGAGGGCTTTGGAGGTTTCGACACTATCATTTGACTGAGTAGGAGGGGGGTTCTGAGAGTAGTTGACGGTTCAAAGAGGATCCTACCTCTAGCTTCTCCTGAAGAACCTCTCCTAGGTCGAGCCATTTGATAGAAGGCAAAAAGAATTATGGGGAAAAGGATGGAGTTTGGAGAGATAAAATGGGGAGAATCTGTGGAAATCTTCTTGAATTTATAGAGCATCGACTATTACAAAACAGCGACATATAAAGATGGTGGCGCCCAAAAAGTCGCATTTAATGACGTAAAGAAGTGAACAAACGAGTTCCTTGAAGCAAAAACGCCTCCGACACCTGCTGGGGAAGCGTTTTCTTGTTTAGTATTGAACCGAAGAAACCTACCCATATTCGTGATCCAATCCATCTAAAACGGGCTCTTCCGAGTACATGATAATTCCATAATTGAAACGAAAGGCCGCCCAGACAACCCAAGCTGACAGCTCATCAAAGAAGGATCCGTATGGTCGTAATAATGGACTCGACCCCCAGTGGGCTAGGATTCCAGCGTCTATATCAAGAAGGCTTGACTGTCCAGCTTGGTAAGAAGAAGATGACCATTAAGTGTCCAACGACTTGATTCGGCACCATTAAGGGGGTAATTAAGGCTATTATTACACGACCCCTTAATGAGCCGCATAATCATTAATCGGAAATGAATGAGCCACTGCTGCTCGACCAAAGTAAATCACCAACAATGAGCAAAAGGTTAACTCTTGAGGCCAAACCCACCAAGTTCACTTTGATACCCAAATACTTTCTTTCTCTAAACTAAATTCTTCAACTGCTATCACTTTATCGTTTATGTTTCCGGCGGGCAACCATTTTGTTTTGCAGAATACGCTTGGAGCCATCAAAGCTCAATCTTGGAGGATTTGTGATCCTGCCCACTATCGGTAAACCGACCGTATCATCAATACCACTATATTTGACCATAAGAGGGCCTTTCAAGTCCTTTGCAACTGGATAATGGCTATTAAAATAGAAGGCCATCCAACCACACACATAAAGAAAGGAAAAATTCACCTTTGCATCACTAGGAGTTCTGGATTTTGCAGTGATGTTCAACCCACGATAGATGTTGGATAAGACAGGGATTGCAAGGCCGACTTGGTTGCCTTTTGCCATGAAACACGCCATTTTAGAAAGCATCGAGGGTCGAATGTGGTACCAAAGACTTTGGAAGTGAAGAACATACAGCCAACATGAAAGGAATGTAGCAAGATAGGTCTCTCCAAGAAAGTGAGTTGGAATACGAAGACTAGCAAAAAGTATCTCTATCCTTGATGTGCATATGTCAGGTAATTTCTCCAAATGGGTTGTGGGTTGATCAAGAATGTCTGCCCTTCCAGTGTGGAGAGCATTATACTGCTGCTTACACCAAAAGGAACTATATTCACTGAAGATACCTCATCTTCCTTACTTCTCTGAATGAACAAATGGAAGGCATGAAACAAATACTCGCTTCTTTGAGGTAGGAAGCGCTCTCTTCCATGAGAACTACTAGTGAGTTCACGAGCACTAGGAACCACTTCATCAAACAAATTCCCAAGGACAGGAAGTCCTCCAAACTTATGTAGATCTCATAATGATATAGATAACTCTCCGGCGGCGGTGAGCATAAATTGTAGAGGGACTCCGCCGCAAAATAAATGTACTACACCAGATAGACGATCATATGTATACAGTGAAGCATAAACAACATTATAAATGGATGCATCTGCTAACGCACTCCAACACTTAAGGATGTCTTCTTCCATTTCCCACAACCTCGCTGAACAAACTTCCCGCCTCAATACAAGTTTATCAAATTCTAACTTGTATCTTGAGAGGCTATGAAGCTCTTTATCTTAAAAGGTACTACTTCAAAGGGGATGGATAAGATACCTTGATCAAGAATATGATGCTCTCAATTGAGTTTCGCCAACAAATATTCTCTGGTCCAACAACCACTTTCAAAATCTCCCACCATTTCCGCTTTGTTGGTGGAATCCTCCGTCAAAGGCTTATGGAAACTATGTTGGTCAATTTATCAAAGAGTCATCGCACTCCAAGTGTAGTTTGTTCATACGTAAATCCATTTTGACCGCATTACGAACATGACAAATGGGTTGTTATTAACAAGTTCAAACAAATGGTGGATGCATTTTATGAAGACATGCCAACGAAACATTTGAGCCTAGAAATCTCAACTTTCTACCGGTCCGTTGGATAGGTACCAAGTGGTTTTACGCTATAGCCCGAGGCTTACACGGCTAGAGACTTGCAACTTCAAATTGCCCCATTGTGCATCAACGGTGTTTTACCCTCGTGAGCCCGAGACGTTAACTGTGAGAGACTTGCAACTTTCGCCTACTACCGATAGCATCTACTATTTTACCTCAGAGTTCAAAACATAAACGTCGGTAATGTTTTCCTCCATGGTGGTTGACGCTTGCTGCAATATTAACCAAAAAAAAACAAAAATAGACAGGCAAACCAATGATTTTAATAAAGCATAAAAAAGGAGTATTGAAAGAACATACTTACGGGCATTTTACTCGGTTAAGTAATGAGATAAGAGAATCTTGTAGCACGGCAACAGGTATTAAATCTGGGAAAATAGGACATGTCAATCGTGAAAGTTGAAACAAAGGGAGAATATCAAAGTACAACACTCTACCCTGTTTTTTTTTAAAAAAATCTTCAAGGCATGGAGCGCTCACAAATTGCAAAAATGTCAACATATATATGCCACTATATACGTATGTATGTATACATGCACGCAAATGAGGCATGCAAGAAATATTAAAGATGAGCATGCAAGATGGTGAAAGATAGCATACTAGGCGGATAAAATACATGTTCGCTGTAGCAAAGCAGAGTTCAATTTCATGTCATTACTCTCTCAAATTCTCATACCATATATGTATTTCTTTCATGTCATTACTCTCTCAAATTCTCATACCATATATATATGTCCGGAAAGTCACCAAACAAAATATTTTAATAGTTACTACACGTTCAATTATTTCATATTATCCTGCATGGTCTTCAAAAGAAAAAGGCACAGATACAATGGTGAAGTCTATGTATTATATATGCATGCTTTAAGGACCATATTCATGCATGTGTTCGTCAAGCCTTAACTAGAAGAAATTAAATAGTGCCTCCACCCCACCTAGCTACACTCTTACAAAGGAAAATGGAACATTTCTAAAAAAGTACCAAACAAAAGCTTTGTCCAAATTTCCTTTACAAATGAATAAAAGTTTCACTCAAATACGTTTAGCAAATGCTTGTGATCATTTGGAAAACATGCTTGAGTCTATATATTCTATCATGGTTACCAAATGGGAGTCAACTACTACTGCAAGTCTTAGTCCAAATGCACAAATGCAAAATTTTACCTCAATTAATGGTGAAATTTTGTAAAGGAAATGCCGGAACGAAGAGAGAATGAAAACATATATGCTCCTACAAGTAAATAAGATATGGTTCCCCTCGAGATAATATGTTTCAATGATATAAATTGTTACCTAGGAAGAAAGGAGACGTAGAGTCAATGTCAATGCCAATACGGAATGGCAAGTTGCACTCAAGTTAAAGCAAGGATTGAAACAATTGTTATGTAACTGCGACAAATTATTGATGGTGTTAGAAAACAATGAAGTAATATTTCACAAGTAAGCCAATTGAAGTACAATGCACAAAATTTATGAGAAAACTAAACGATACCTATTGAATGAAAGCTTAGACAGCAAATGCAAGGGGACTCAAATTAGCGTATTGCTTTTTATAGGCACAAAGGAGGTAAGTATTATTTTAGTTAATCGACAAAATTTCTTCTTTAGAAATTTAAATTCAAATGGGAATAATCCTCCCGCTTAAGTTTTTTTTTTTAACGAATTATACTTAGATGCTTATAAATTGGTTGTAAACACCATACTTATAAGTCTTAAATTGTCAATACATTATTTAATTAAATAAAAAATAATTCTGAAATCCCCACCCCCAAAATCATCTACCCAAATTGTGCTCGCCTCACCTCATTCATCACCAAGAACAACCCCCTAAAATCGCTTCCCTAACCCCCCTCCCACCGGTACTCCAAATCCCACGAAATAATGCATAGATTCCTCTTTGTTTTCACATATTCTGAATTGAAGTCTTCCAAACTCACAAAACAAACTACCAAAATCCACTAAATTTATAAGAAATAGCAAATGAGAAAATTTGGAGAATTAGAGGAGATTTGCAAGATTGAAGTTAGCACCACGGAGAAGACAACCAAACAAACAGTTTAATAAAAATTTAGTTAAATGTTATTTTTGCAAGGGTTTAATTTAATGTTTGAATTGTTTTGTGGGTTTATCCCAAAGAATGCTTTTTAATCATCCATTATTACGAATGCTTTCAATGCTTCCATTATTAGGAGTGTTACTGCTTACATTATCTCCTAGTTCCTACTTCTGTAAGCCCAAAGTGATTATTCTTACTGATTCTACTATATCATATTTAGATTGATGGAAAAAATCGATAACGATTGGGGGTAGTAAGTCCGAAAGGAATGATGATTTCTTCGAAGACTTGAATATATTGTAAAATTATATATAAATTAAGAATGCTGACTGAAATTGAATTGTGGGTTAGATGAGTTCAAGAGAGAGTTATAAGAGGTGAATTTGGTAAATGAGAAGTTAAGAGACGGAATAGATGGTTGGCATGTTAAAGGTTAAATGAATCAAAGGTACGGATTTGGTTTCTTCGTCAGAATATTGACCGGCTATCTGGCTGATACAGGAGCAAAATGTTTGATATTATAGTGTTTCCAAGACAGTATAAAATTGGTGTGTTTCATCTTGGTTGAGGATAAATTTTTCTGCTGACGAGTTGAGGTTATAAGTGGAATTCTCAGAATTATAATATTTAAATAATGCTCGCTCGGGAAGAGGTTGACTAACAAGAAGGAAAATTAGTGGGAATTAGTAACTAATATCAATGAATCTTAAATTATAAAAAAGAAATATGATGGTTAATGTATCGGTCATAAATGGAAATTGTTGTTTAAGGGATATAATGATGAAATCCAATATTATTAGTTCTAAGGATTTAATTAATAGACTACCGAGTGTGATGGTAAAGGACAAATCCCTATGGACAAGTGGAGTATTAACAAGCGCGTAGAATATACACGTTAAAAATTCAATAAATTCAGAGCATAAAGTTATGGGAATGAGCCTACGGTGTATATCAGAGACTTAAAGAGTTTTATGTGGTCAGGACTTGAGAATAATCGTATCACGAGGAGAAGAGAGAGGTCATCGAATCTACAACTCCCTGAGGATACCGGTGGGTTCTATACTTATGATTCTAAATGATGGAATTGGAGAAATGCTTAATAAGGATAATATTTGAATCGTTATGAGTAGATTATAAGTTTTCCTCGTAAAATAATCATTATGTGAAGTGTGGTACAAGGTTTATGTGGAGCAATAATAAATTTCGTAATTTATAATGATAATGTAGGTCGGAATCAACTAAAATACAAATGGAATTCAAATTCAAGTACAAATAGGGATGATATTGTTTATTAGGTTATTCCAAGTTGAGTAGTGCAATTGGGCTTTGAACCAAAGGTTGATTATAATGGGTTAAATTAGTTGACGATCGATTATCGGATTGATCGGGAAGGTGACTAACGTGTTATTGTTGGATAATAAAGTGATGACCGAATATTGTGAGTTATAAAGTCGGTAAATTGTAGTTAAGTTGGAATTTGTGAAGGTATACTAATTGGGATAGGATGATTACCAGCAAGAATGAGCTTACAGACGTGGTATAATACTCAAGTTAAATTAGATAAGCAAGAGAGGTTATTCTATTGAATGTGTTATAAATGTATAATTTCTTTGGAATAGGAGTTATCCTGGACCTGATAATTTTAGGATCAGCTTCTAGAGTTAGCATTACTGCTTCTGAACTCGAGGTGAGTACCAATCTCACGACGGGACCTTTCATCTGGCAATATGTTATAGATTTACATGCGTTGTCTCGGGGACTATTCCTATATGTGTACAAAATTAATTGATATTATGTGAAATTGTGATTTATGATTCATGTTAAATAAATGTTGAGATTTGCGATTCATATCATGAGATATTAGTGATTATGATTTATATTATGGGATAGTCAGGAATATGATTCATGCTATGAGATCATAATGCGCGCTATGTGTACTTGTGCCGTGTACGCGGTCGTGCGTGGGTCAGGTGCGCATGTGTTTTGATTGTTTTGTGTGTTATTTACGGAGCGGTGTGACTCGACCGGGAGGTTTCAGGTGTGCATACGTGGCAGCCCCGTAATTCGAGGTTCAAAAGTATATACACGAGGGGTGTAGCCCTGCCTGAGATGGTTGTTCTATCCGATTATTTGGAGGTGGATTCCTCATCTGCGGTATTATTTGGAGGTGTCAGATGTGTATCATTTGGTGTGATTTCATCTCTACTTCATATCAGGAGGTGGATTCCTCATTTGATGTACTTTAATATCAAGTGTGTCGGTACGCTCCTTAACATGGCGCTATTTATGATTATAAGCTCATGTGTATAGTATTAAAAACATCGTATAAGAGGATTCTATGTGAGTTGTAAATGTTATTTATTGTGTGTCTGTTAATGTATATATGCATATGTTATATATATAAGTATGAATATATGTGATATAATCAAAGTCTCTGTGGTATTTGTATTCACTGCCTAATAGATGACTCCTATTCTCTATGGGCGGGCCATGCCTAGGTTTCGTCGCATTGATAGGTCAAGGCTTGAAGATTGTAGGTGAGGTGACAAAGGGCATAGAAGATCCTCACGCCTCTTTTTCCTTCTTATGTTTTCTAGCATTCAAACTTGTATATCGAGAGGTCGTGTAATATGTTGTATCAGCGGAGATTGCGCGTATTGTATGGTTGTATTTTTCAAAGTTGATGTAAGTTTCACAGGATGCTCTTGTGTGTGATGTGCCATAGTTCACCGTGATGGACAAAAATGTATTTTATTATTAATGTCAAATGAAGTCTTTATGTCATATCCATCGATCGGGCAGGTGACTCGTGTGTAGGTTGTTGATGACCTTAACTCGTGGCCGAATTTTACATGGTCGTTACAATTAGAGTTTTGGATTATTGTCTTTGGAACATTGAAAAGATTAAGTTTTTTTAGAATATGAAATATTATGTCTTTGTCTGCTTGTACTATGTCATTTTGTTGGCTTATTATATTTTTGGATTATTATGGTTTGGATTATTATGTTATTTTTTGGTAGATTATGTTTTGAAATAAATAGATACTTGTCCATATAAGATGCTAAGATTTTATCATAGGATCAGGATACACTAAAAGTACTAATGGTGGGATTTCAGAATGATAAGTTTAATATATTGTGGAGGATACACTCAAATAACTTGGTGTAATATTTCATATAAAGTCTGAGATGATCTGGTCCGGTTTCGGTAGTGGGTCGGATCACAAATCCTCCAAGCCAGCTTTGTACGTCATTCAAATGGATGCTTCTCGCAAAAAGGACCCGTTGTCGGGCCGGTAAAATACCCTACCCATCAAGTCAAGAACGGATCGAAAGAGTTTAGTTTAAAAATAAAGAGTATTTGAGTATCAAAGAACTTACTCGATTTGACTCAAGATTTACCTTTATAGTTGCTTGAACAAGCCATTTTGGTCGATCCTTGATGGTCATTTACCTCGACAATGATTAGGGCGGCTCATTAAGGGAATAGTTAAGCCCTTTCGGGCGGGTCCTGCATTCTAGCCTACCCACAAGACCAGTCCATTCGTTCTTCGTCCATGGTCCTCTTCTTCGATGAGCCCAATCAAGTTGACAGCTCTACACCAGCCCAATTATTTATGAAATTATCATTTGCCCGCGTAATCAGCCTGCCTTTCTATGGCCTGGACTAATACGGGGCGGTCACAAGCGCATCTACGCACTAAAACAACAACTCCTTAACTTTCCCTTGCTAGAGGCATGGCCTCCCAAGAGCCGTCGTTTGCCGTTTCATATCTTCACCATCATTACATGCGAATTTGAGTTTCACCTCTCTCTCTCTCTCTGCTTTTGAATTTGAAAAGACCCTGATGCTCTATAAATTCGAGGAGATCACCAGAGATCTCTTCACTTCATTTCTTGTGTCTCCTATTTCATCTTTTTCCCTAAGATTCTTTTCTCCTTTTATACTCCTCACTTTTATCCTCTCTTCTTCCCTTCTAGATGGCTGCCTGTGAAAGGTTCCTTTTCCCAGAAGGACACAGGTGATCCTCTTCCTCAAGACCGCCGAACTGCCTGTGAGCCCTTTCTCTCACATAGGCCTAAGGCCTCCATTTGGCAATCCTTCCCTGAGAAGGACCACTCCAATCCTTCCAAGTGCCCTCCTCTAAGCTCGAGTAACGCGGGGCCATCCTTACGGGGATTCTGTCCCTCAACTTCCAGGAGCAGATCCCAGTTCACCCTCTGTCGTGAGAAACCTCATGTCAGAGATTTCCCAAAGGGAAACCGAGGGGTCCCCCCTTTCCTACTTCCATCCTCTTCTAACCTTCTGCAATTTGTAACCCTTGTACTTTTCCTCCCTCAAGGTTTTATTAATGTATTTCTGCTTTTCCGTTTCTTCGTGCTTGTCCTTTGTTTTATTCATTTCCGTTTCCTTGTATTATTTTTCTATTTTATGTCTATTTGGTACTTACTCCTCCATATGTTGGCTCTGGCTCACCCCACCTTGGGTCGGTGGGATCTCTACCATGACTAGGGGTCCTACCTTAAAGAGTTTGTATCCTTGTTTATTTTCGTGCCTGTGATCCTCCCTCTGCTTCTACAATGGATCCGCACCTTCTACAATAGGGCGGTGATTATACATAGCACATCTCCCTTACCTAGAAAACCTCTTCTTGTCTAACGCAGCGGATTCGGGGTCTCTCTCGATTAGTCGGCGGTAGGATGTACTCAAACATCTAGATAGATTTATATCAATTTGCCCATCCATCGACCGTACTGGAAGCCAGGTGATAATTGACACTCTACCCAGATAGAACTTACTCGAATTTTTAAGACAACTGGATCAACTCAATCTTTTATTCGAAAATAACAAAGGAAATATAAAGCGCGGCATTATTACTTGATATTTCCGAGATACATGCATCTTCGAGGAGATCATGTGCACTCAACGCCCCTCCGTTTCCAGCTCATACATTATTCGGGTTCCACAATCCTCCTAACGAGATATGGCCCTTCCAGTGGGCACTCCAGCCTTCCTGTAAGCCCCATGAGCTGATGCTCCTTCGTGCTTTGAAGACTAGATCTCCTAGCAAGAATTCCCACGACATTTTTATTGTAATGAGTACCACCTTTGTCCTAGTACTGCCATTTTGTTGAAAGCAAAGAACCCTATTTCTTCCAAGAGTCCAAGTTAAGCTACAACCCTTCTTCATTAGCTAACTATAGTATGACAAATTTCTAGGTGAATCATGATAATTCAGCCAGCGAGTCTCGCCTGCATGGGTTAGCGAGTCCAAAGGACTACAACTGCTGGAGCTCATTCCAACCGCCTCCTTCTTTCCTTGTCACTTCTTTTACAGCCTTGAAGATTACCCTGATGACCGTCCTATTTGATAGTGTGGCTAGGATCCTCGCGTCGAGCTTTGATACGCCTTGCTCCAACCGCTAAGTGGTCCTCAGAAATGGAAACACTCAACATCGTCAAAGAACGGATTGAGAGAGTTTAGTTTCGTAGTATATATTTGGGTATCAAAGTGAACTTACTTGATTTGACCTCAAGGCTTTACCTTGTTGCTTGAACTGTTTGGTCTGTTCTGTCGCCTGGCCCGCCTGAATAATGATTACGGCTCATTACGGGTCAGTAATAGCCTCCTTAATTACCCCTTAAAGTCAATTCATTGATTACTTATAGTTTTACCGAGTTGATAGTCAGTTTTGGATATAACTAACTGGGCCCACTGGGGTCTGAGGTCCATTTATCTGCCTCGCCCGGATCCATCTTGATAACCCAATCAAATTGACCCATCTGACCATTCAATTCATGGATTATCATATGCCCCTCACCTATTTGGGATTGACCCACATGGATGGTCTCTTCATTAAATTTAGAAAAGCCATGCTGCCTCCCAAGAGTCGTTGTTTTCCTCGCTTCATATCTTCACCATCATTACATGCTACTAGGCACCACCCTCTCTCTTCTGCACCCCGTTTTGAATTTGAAAGGTCCTCGATGCCTGGCAAATTGCAGTATCAAACTTTTCTGCCAAGATCTCCTCACTTCATTTCTTTCTTCATCTCTTGAGATTTTTCCTTCCACTCATGGGAGGTACTCTTCAACGACTTCTCAGAGAGACTATCTCCCTCCCTGTGAGGTACAAACCATGGGAGAAGCATGCCCGTCCTCCAAATTTCTCCCATCCGTTAATACCTACCAGGGTTTACCCATCAGGCCTCGTCACCAAGCCTTTCCCTGACTGGGCCATGCACGATGCCCTCGCACACCTACTTTGATCATGAGACAACCTGCCCCGGGTCCTCAAGTCTCTCATGAAGCCTCCGGATTATGGATAAGGCACTTCTCATTCTAGCTTATCCCACCCTCCTCGCTCTATGTTTAAGAGTTATTGTCCCCTTTGCCTCTTTCCTCAGTACCGTCAGTCTCCGGGGAGATGGTCCCATACCCCAAAGTGATGACCATGGAGAAAGAATTGCAAAGAGTTCAACCCAAATCGCCATCCATCCTTGATCTTCCTGCAAAGGACTGTGGAACTAAGGAGGGTCGAGGCGGAGGAGGACGCCAACCAGTCATCGAGAGGCCTCATCTCCATGACACTGCCTGGCTTCATGTCCTGCTTCGTACTTACACCTCCATATTTGCCGGGTTCACCTCCGAACCCTTGCCTGTGGGAGATTCTCTACACTATGTTAGATCACCTCAAAGCCATTTTATCTCTGCTTATTCCATGTTCAGATCCTCAGTGATGGACCTTTGCGGGGTGGATCAGACAGAGAAATTCTCTGTATCCAGTGTAACCCCGCCCTTGTCCAACGCAAGGGAGATTTGCTCCTCTATCAAATGGGTGGTAGGATATACTCAAATATTTAGATAGATTTACATCAATTGGCTTATCCCTCGGTCTTCTCCGGGCAGTCGGGGGCAATTGACACTCTATCCACAGAGCTTTATTCGAACTTTTAAGAGAGCTTCGGACTGAACTGCATTTTTGAGTCGAAGAAATAGCAAAGGGAAATACATAAAGGTGAGGTTACACGTAGTATTTCCCCTCATATGACACGTGCCCATGATCGCTGCACCGAGGTCCATCCGTTTCAGCCATACGTGATTGGCCCCATAATCCTCTTGATGAGGTCCCAAATTTTCCATGGAGAGACTCTGTTTCCATGAGTGGACATTGTCTCGCCCGAGGACCAGGTTTCACTAGGAACTATCGGCCCCAGACTCTCTTGTTGTAGTGAGCAGCTAGCTTACTCTTGTAATCGCGCTATTTTGCCGTTAAGCCTCCACTTTTCTTCCTCCAGTAGGTACAAGTTAATACAACTCTTGCCTATTAGCGAAGCTCATCATAGCACATAACACCGTGGGGAGCTAACACCGTGGGGAGCCACCTGCAAGGTGAGTCCGAAGAACAACACCTTCATCATTGCCGCTAAACTTAAAGGACTCTCAAGCGTTGATCGGGTAGGGCGGAACTGAAGGACCGTGAACACCGTGGGGGGAGCTCCTTGTCCCAACTGCCTCCTTCCTCCTGGAGTCGCTTCTTGACACCTTTGAAGATTACCCGGTTCATCACCTCCACTTGCCCATTGGCTTGAGGGTATGACACACGGAAGCTAATCCAATGCTTCCTATACGCGGTTGCCAGTACTGCATCTTCAATCCTCCCAGCCGTGAATTGTGTCCCATTGTCGCGATAAAGACCTCGGTACTCCGACCGAAGATCTCCTTCAGAAATGGTACAAATTTCGATCCGCTGTGTGAGTTGGCTTAGCTTTTACCCATCACTTCTCGTGAAGTAGTCTACCTGACGATAAAAAAATTTCCTTTAAAATTCACAGAAAATTCTGGAAGGTCCTCTATGATGTCAATGCCCCAGTGATAGAAGGGAATAGGGCACAACATGATGATCATCTCCTTGGGACGTTGGTGAGGGATGTTGGCATGCCTTCGACAGTAAAAGTCAGATCTCCGGACGTGATCCCCGGCATCTTTTTACGAGCTTAAGGGCCAAAATAACTGGTCCGAGATCCTTTGAGTTAGGGCCTCACCATTATGATCACACATGCTTTCATGCATTTCATCCGCTGCCATTCCTTGGAAGATTGATGTGAGGATCCCGCTAAGCAAGTGTGTACTCAAGCTTTGCCCTCCGGATCTTGTTAGCCATCGAGGGATTCTTGTGGGAGTGCCCTGGAACTCAGAATTCTAAATATCCTAGTGCGCTCGCCTAAGCATGCTCCTTCACCTCCGATGCGCTGTTCATCGCTTCCTTCAACTGCAAGGCTTCAGCCACCCACTCCCACCTGGACGGAGTCCTACACGCTCATACTCCGCCGTACAATCGACAAAATGTTTGCCTGCCTCGCTTTTCCGCTGGACATGCCCATGTGACAGATCGAAAAGTTCGGCCAAACGCTGCATTTCCACAGTATATCCCACCAAATTTCTTCTTGTCTCATCATTTGAAAAGGCCCACCAGTAACCCGAGAATCCGTTTACATGTATGTGTGTTGTGCCCTGCCATTTTGCTAATGTGAGTCCATTGACAAGTGCTTTATACTGTGCCTCATTATTCATGGCCATGAAGGCGAAGTGAAGGTCAGACTCGATCTTGTGGCCCTCGGGGGACCATAGTAAGATTCCGTCTCTTGAACCACCCGGGTTGTTCGCGCCATCCACATATAGAAACCACACTCGTCAGTCATATTTCGACCACGCTGATCCCATTGTCGTTTTCCGGCCAAGTATATCCTAGGCGACTTACCATGGAGTCAACCAGGCATGAGCTTAATTCCTCATCCGTAATCAGATTGAGTCGAACTCACCTTTAACTCACGGTAATCTACTTGATCTCGCCGTGGACTGTCTTTCATGATTTGCCCAGTTGACTGGCAATTACCACCATCGGGTGTTGCTTCAAAATAAGGCTTCGAGACCGGGGTCGCTTACAATTAAGGCAGCATCACTTCTTCACAACCACCGGTCTCGTCCTCTCATCACCGGCTAACATAGTACACATGTCGCTGCACCTTCCCCTTATCGGATCGTGGCACTACTACCGTTGACTCTAAGATAGCCATGTTGGTTTATATATCCCCACCATGGCCTCTCTGGGTAGGCATGGGACTCTAGTACGCTCAACTCATGAAAGGACCTGCGCCCACCCGTGGTCCACTCAAGTCGTGATCACCAAAGTAGATATGAACCTGAGTCAAGGCAACTGATTCTCCTTTGTCAGTCAACCGTTGCACCTCCTTCTCGTTGCCTCATGGACTTGCAATGGCCTCACATCGCTTATATTTATCGGAGAAGCAAATTCTCCTTGGCCCATCATGTACCAGAGGAATTTGGCCGGAGGTCACTTCCAAAACATACTTGTCCTGGATTGCTGCAGGCTACCGCAAGTTTCAAAGCTTCCTCGAGGTTACATGGTCGGATGCTTTCCGACTTCTCGAAGCATGTCATCACAAAATTTCCATGTTCCGACTAACTGAAAAACACCTGTTGACCATCCTCTCTCGACACGGGCTCCCAGTTATTCACTCAAGGCCATACCTCTCGCAATAGATGCCATATTGTGTGACGAACGCGGGTTTTTCCACATCTTCTTCAACCATGAATATCCGTAATCTACTCTGAAGAATCTTGAAAGTCTACCACCTTGTACCCCCGAAGCCGAATCACCAACTGGCCAAATGTTGATGTGAAATCCACAAGTCTGCTAGGTTTCGGGACCACATCATCACAAGCCATGGGGAAACAAGAGAGTCTCATACAGCATATAATACCCTCATCAACTTTCACCTCCTGTAAATGGCCTCTCCCTTCTTCGTAGAAGGTTCGCTTCTTCCGGGCTGACCGGCCATGATGCGTGTCAACGCATACCATGGACGGAAACGGACGGATCCACCAATAACATATCCTTTGACTCCGAGGACTCCGGATAAGCACGGCCTCGCTTCTACCTCCGGTCGTCCCTATCCTAAATACCTTCTTCAGATCCTCTCATCGGCGATGCTCTAAAGCTGCACCTCTTCTAGGACTCTCCTCCTCGTGCCCTCCGGTACTCTCCCACTTCCATCTGACCTTTATTCATTCAAGTGAGTTATAGCATCCGTGCCTTGCGACGCGATACTCACCGCCTCGAGATGTGATAGCGCCTCGCTGGTCATTATAGGCCCCGCCCGCTATACCCACAATGGTGAACTCCACCATCCTCGCGTCGTGGACGCTTCCCCACCAACTGGACCGCTCACTCATCCCTAGCTTCGAGGTATGCATCCAGAATGTGATGTCTACCGAGCTCCCCGTGTCTACCAACATAAGTCCCACCTCAAATTTTGGTATCACCGAGGTGACGCACCAAAGGGTCCCCAAAAATCCTCGGTAGAAGAGCCTGAACTCGGAGTCAGGCCTCTGCCGTTATCAGATATATATGTCCTGCTTGGCATAGCCCTTCGTCAGCGCTCTCCGGAGTCGCCTCCCCACTTCGCCTCTAAAGATGACGCGACCCTTCCGGTGATACCGAGTCCGCCAAGGATCCCGATCTTTCCTGCTGAAACGCCGATCTACTCGGTCTCTTTTTATGAATGTAATCCTTCAATCGCCTCACCGACAGCTTCTATCCCCGATCTTCAAGTAAAGGTAGCCATCAAGATCGCCCATGGTCCATGTGGTACCGGGTAGAATCCTGCTCATATCCCTCTCGACCTCGAGGTCATATGGCCGAGGCAACAACCTCTCAATTTCAGAAACATTCCGTATTCATCTTCCCTTCCTTCTGACCTCCTTCCTCTTGCTTGGATCTCCCTCGGAGGCATGAAAAAGCACTCTTGGAAGGTCGGGCCCAGAGTATGCCTGGTCAGCGCCCGATCCTCGCTCATGGCGCTCCGCCTGGGGCTTCGGGGCTCGAGGCTCCCCAAAGTGCTCATCTACCGGCACTTTTCTATCCTTTCTCAAATTTCCTCCCATTCCTGATGTATCAGGCCTGCTCATTGACCTCCCCCAAATCTCGAGGTTGCCTCTCGAGGAGCCTACATGCGAACTAAGCCATCCGCAAAGCCTCTCTGCCAAAGGCAATCATGCAAATTCTTTTGGTTAGCTAAGTGTATCGTGTTGAACTCTATTTGAAACCCGCTTCTTTGAAGGAGGCAATCTTACTCGTCTCCCTATCTAATGGGTCAGCCAGTGTGGAGTGTCAACTGTCTCCGTAGACTCTCCCACAGTCCAAAGTAACCGGTTTTTCTGGCACCCCTCAAAGCTTGTAATGCACCCCTTAGGCATCCTGCCGAACCACTTTAGCTGTGGTCCGGCTAGTTGCATTTAGGTGCGCATGGCAAGACACCTATGGTGACATCCGGGACTGAACTCCGCGATGCCTCCTGGACCGTCTTCCCAGAAAATTTTGTTAACGCAGGGAGTTTCAACCCTGCTGGCATGATGGCACCCCTTATGTCAGGTGAGAAGGGAGCTAGTCCTGACAATCGGTATTGGTTCCTCGTCGGGTTTGGTCTAGCAACCTTACTAGAGGGCGCATCCACCTCGCCACCGCAGTCGCCATAGCATCTTGGTGGGGAGCCGACGCAATGCCGCAACTTCATGGCGACTACCTATACCGTGATTGATTCATATTGTTCCTCCAAGACCGGGGAGTACGTGGTATAGGTCTACTCCCCATCCTCCCGGACGGACGATATCCGGTTCTCCCTTTTAATTGAGGGATCCGGCCTCCAGAGCTTTTGTATCACACTTCCCCAGTCGGCGCCCGAGGCGAGAGTCATTATAATCCGCACACCGAATCACCAAACCGATGGACGACTCAGCTTTAAAATTACTCGTTTCCCTTCAAAACACATTACATATAATATTTCCAAAATAATCAGCTTCAAAATTTACAATCCATCAGATGATATCTAACCAACCAACTCCATATATATATATACAACATATCCCAAATAAATAGTAATGCCGTAAGTACAAAGAGAGTACTGCACTGCATCACAAAACGACAACCTATTAAAGTTTCAAAAATAAACAATCAAAACAAGCTTGACAACATAACAAAAAGAGATCAGGAGGATCCTCAACCACCCGATGAATAACTAAAATTTATGATAAAAAAAAAAAAAAATTAAATTTTTTCTACGGCGCGTGGACCAAATATAGTATAATAATTGATGATATTATTCTAAATTTTGTCAATCATACTAATTTATTAGTTTTTGCTATGGTAAAATTTATCTTTGGGAATCGTTCGTTGAGATTTAAGCACGATAAGCGGAGAAATTAACCAAACCGAATCCGGACCTTTGTTTTAATATCTATCCATTTATCTACATCATCACCAACACTGAATATCTTTCTTCTTTCTTCTATAGGACAGACCACCCCTCCCTTGAAAAATTTCTTCTTCCATTTCTCTCTTTCGCTTTGTCCCTCAAACTCAAGATCGCTTGTAGAATATCGCCTTCCCATCCTAAAGGGTACAAGTTCTAGTCAAGTGAGATATTTCTTGGTTTTGACATAGTTATCTTTTAGTTGACTTTTTCCATAATTTAATTTATGATGAATCTTAGTTGGTTATGGGTTCTATGATGTATAAATTCATAATTTGTGAGGTCCTTGAGGATGTTATGGCTGAGTTGACTTTTCTAGGTTTCGCTGACTTTGGGGATATTTTTATAACACTTTAAATGTAGAGTTTAATTAAATCTTATTGTAGTTGTTGTGATGCCAATTGGTTATTTAAAATTGATTTAAAGTGGAGTTAGGTTGAAAAAGTGTTAAATTCAAGTCAATGAGTTGTAATTGATATTTTGAGTATAGGCTACACTGTGGACCTCGCCGATTAACTAGAATGACTTATAAGTTGATTTTGTAATGATAAAGTAATAAGATGGAATTTTTAGGCGGATCGATGAAGTTGTGTCCGGCTGGATTATAATTCGATATAGTTTACCCGGCCATGTTAGACCGCTAGAAATCATCCACGAGTTGTAATGCATTCAGAACATAATTTTGCATAGTTCCCTGCATATTTTCCTGGTGTTGTTAGGCCTGAATCAAGGAAGGCAATGCCCGCTATCGCTCTTCGTGGAGGAGAGGACTTCAGTGGGATAACTAAGAGAGGCGTAGTACTTATCTCACGGGTGTTACCTCAATGAAGTTACCCTAAATCGTGTGAACATGTTGTTGTAAAAATACTATGGTTAATACAGCAGAATAATAGAATGATATACAATTGCATGATTATGCATTCATTTAAAGTGAGCCATGACATATTTGACATTCTAAAATGATCATTTGAAAAGGTATTTTCGAACTCCAACTTATATTTCTACTGTACCTGTCGGCACTGTTTGTATTCTCCTCGTATGGTATCTGCACTTATGTATTTCTCTCGTGGCCTCACGGGCGACAGTTTGACTTCATTTATCAGGTAGATGTTTTAGTCAGTGGTGTTTGGATATTTTTGGGAGTAGAGTAGATGGTTATTGAGAGGCGATGGTTAGAGTTATGTATGTCTCTGAGGTGACTTGAGTATTAGGATATGACCCTAGAATCAGATGGCTATGGGTTAGGTGGCTATTTAAGAGTTATTTTCATCACTTATACGTATATAAGAGTTGCTGTTTATTTTATATCGCCGGTATAAGAGCCTGTACTACTTTATACGGGATAAGAGCATTAGTATCACGCCGGTATAAGAGTTATACTTTTATAGCATCATATCGCCTTTATACTCAAGAGCTGGGTTATCGCCTTTATACTCGGTATAAAGAGCGCTAGATCGACGGGTTGAGCTTATGTGCATCAGTGATTAGAACTGGATGGTATCTGTTGGATGCAGTGATTGATGACTGAGTATAGTTTTGTTGGGTCTCAGTGATCGTAATTTTATGTTTGTGCGATTATTTGAGAACATTCAATATCGAGACCCTATATTCTATGTTGTGCCATGTGAGGTATGAGAATTTTCTTTGAAAGTATAACATGACCTCGCTAGGTAGTCCCGGTTATATCTATATATATGATTTGACTCCTATGTTAATTTGTTAAAGTCGTGGGGTTTATGGTTTAGTCTTTCCTTCCCCACCTGCAAGTTGTTTCAATGTTTCAGCCTACACCCCTCTTTTCGTTTTGGGCGGCATTTCTGGCCTGTGCCAAACAGACGCAATAGTTGAGCTAGGCAAATTGGAGAGTTGTTCCGAGTGGCTAGGAAGGATACGACGGTTAGCTTGAGCCAGAAGTCAGTTGGAGAGTTGTTCCGAGTGGCTAGTGAGCATCAAGCGGCAGAGGATCCTCACAAATGATTTTGATGAGTTGTCAAATGTTTTGATCGCATTTATTTTCAAACTTAGCCTCACGGGCAGCTAGTTTTGTATTCTCGAGTACAAGATTTACTTTCTTTGTAGCTCGCATTACTATTTAATCGATATGGTTGTATATATGGAGTTGGTTGGTTGATATCACCCATTGAACGTAAATTTTAACCGTGATTATTTTAAATATTATATGTAATCATATTTTGAAGGAAACGAGTAGTTTTAAACCGAAGCCGCCCATCGGTTTGGTGATTCTCGTGTTCCGGACAGAATCAAAGCGGCCGAATTCGGGCGGGTCGTGAGAATTCTGCATTTCCAGCTTAGGTTTCAGACACGGTATCCGTGGTCAGGCTCTAATTTGTTTTCCATTGAGTCGTTGTGAGTAGGCCTTTTGTAAAAAAGTCCGAGTCTTTTTCTTTTGTTGCGTAGACTGTTGAGGATGCCACCCAGAGTTCGTGGTAGGGGTAGAGTGAGAGGTGCTGGGGTACCAGAGGAGTCGAGTCAGTGGTGTATATCAGCCACAGTGGCAATGGTGGACTAGCAGTGGTCTGAGGTGGCCTTCCGAAAAGTTGATGTAGACCTGGGGAGGGGAAGAGTGTAAATGCTCGGGTGGCCAGCACAGGAGGCCTAATTCCAGAGCAAGTCGCTTGACCGGTTTCAAGAGGGATCCCAGTCGAGGTTCGGCTAGATCAAAGCACAGTTCATCCTGTAGATAAGGAAGTCCATTTTTGAGCCTATGGGGGATTGTGTGATGAGTATTTGCGCCTATCGACTTCACGAGGGTGCCTGCTGACCGTGGGAGAACCGTAGCTTCCCCCACTGTTGCCTCAAGCGTTTCCTTCCGTGGAGAATTACTATCTTGAGACCCACATGGCGTTTTGAGGGAGCCGATTTCACCGACCTGGGGACAGGTTTGTTGAGGAGCACGAAACAGTTCAGCGAGATGTGCCGACTACTCGATGTTCATCCTGAGGTGTTAAAGATCACGAGGTTCGTGGATGGCTCGACAAGGGAGGTATCGCCACCGTGATATCATCGAGACTTTCACCGCCTATGCTGCCTAAAATTTCTGAAGATGGAAATGGAGTTAATGAAGCTGCAGGCGAGTGACCAAGATGAGTCGACTGAGACTTTCAAGACCGAGTATAGGCCCACTCAGCCTCTAGAGTTCTGTGAGGAGGACAGACCAGAACTGGACAGAGTTACTTGGGAAGATCCAAAGAGCTCTGAGGGCCGGGGTCTGTGAGATATTCATTAAACACACGAAGCGGGATCGCCTCGAGATATTATGCTGAAATGGGCACTCATGCAGTGAGATATGCACCGGAACTTGCACCACCATTCCCAAGGTTACAGGTGGGACCATAGGTGGACTTGTTGGAAACCGTGGAGACCAGGTCGTAAGAGTTGAGGCCTCAAGGAGGCTGCAGCGTGCACCAAATGGGCTGGCCTGGACGGAGCCAGACAGACCCAGTGTGAGGCATGACCTCCGCAGTTCCTGTGTACTTTACTTTCATGATTGGTGGAAATTAATTTTCTTATAATCGGTGCTACACACTCAATTATTTTTCTGGAGTTTATGTCGACATCTCTATCCTGTATTGCAGAGCCCTGCTGTCTTAATTTTTATTAATGTAAGCCTAAATTGGAGGTCAAATTGAGGTTAGACAATATATTGGGATGGCCCTTGAATGCACTAATTGTTGGGTAGTAGACCCATCCGCTCAGCCGATAGTTTGGACTATAATAGTATGGATTGGTCAGGGGAAAACATCACACTAGGATTGATTGTCACCATAAGGATGTTACTTTTGTAATGGTGCAAACTGTAACCTTTGTCGTGAGACAGTATGTTCCCACCGTCGGATATTACTTCAACCCCAAAGGAATTTAATTTACGACAGTTGGATTTTTTGAGTAATGGTCATTTTGGACAGAGAGGAGATTATTAGATTGGGGATGTCCTAATTATTTGGCATGTATTGGTGTTTTCATGGGGAGTCACCGCCAACGAGAAGTAGAGATTATGTATCAGAATGGCTCTAGCAAGTAGCTGGAAGAATTGGAAGATTTTGTTACAGAACCACTGATAACGGGTTTCGAGGATGTACGCGCTTAAACGTTTGTTCTCGAGGAGTCTACCTTAAATCTTTCAGGCGAGGTATCTAGTGGTGTTTTGTTTTTTTACATTCATGCGCATTATGTAGTTACCGCTAGAAGTCGAGTTTGCCAAATTTAAATTTTATTAGTTGGGTAGATTGTAATAACTCCACTATTTAAAAAAAAAAATTTAAAATTTTTCTGGCTTCATGGGACCCGTGATAGTATAAATAATTTCGATGATAATATTATTTCAGAATTTTACCAACTATAATTAGTAGTTTTACTATGGAAAATTTTATCTTTAGAAGGTCATGTCACATCATTCATGTCAGTTAGATATCACCACGATGGATCAGAATTTTTAACCTGTGATTATTTTGGAAATATTATATGTAATCTACCATGAAACAGTAGTTTTAAACCTAGTCAGCCCAACGGTTTTGGTGGGATTCCGTGTTCCGGATTATAATGACTCTACCTCGTGGCCGACACCTGGGCGGGTCGTTACAGACGCTCACCTAGCCACTGTAGCAAACTTTCTCCAATGCCTCGGCTCAACTAGCCGTCCACAACCCGGCACAAATGCCGCCTAAAGCGAAGCCGCAGCTGAGTGCAACCACCATACCTAGTCAATAATATAATAGTCAACATGAATAAATTATATATATCCGCTGTGACTTAATGTCATACAACATAATTCCACAGAAGTCCTACATAACAAATGAAGATATATCAGATGGTTTCAAGAAGGACACACACAATTCCGTAAAGAAATCAAGAGACTCAACAACGAATAAAACTCTAGTCATCAAACCTCCTATCTCCTCATATCCTCACCAAGATACCAACCTCTAACGCAAGATATGCTCAATCCGTCTACTCAAGAAAATGGACTAATCAATAATTACCCCATTAATTTCTATACCTCCAACAAAGATAAGGCCAAACCGCACTTATAATAAAGTATAAGGCACACCGCACTTATACACAAAGTATGCTGCATCGCACTCATACACTGCCAAGGCAAGGCACAACTGCATCATACAAGGCACACGGCATCTTATACACTAAGTATATATACACCGCCTTATACACTAAGCATAAGGCATACCACACTTACACACTAAGTATAAGGCACACCGTACTTATATATCAATATCGCTTGACATCCCGCAAGGAAGGATAGTCTCCACCTCTAATCATCCCAACTAAAGGGTCACATCCTCGACACCTACCATAACCCAAACAACTACTTGCCCAAACATTTATAGCACGCAATTAAAACATCCCACAATCAGAATCAATCACAACAAATGACAAAGCCACAACATACCAAAAGCGCCGACAAGGCCACAGACGTATTAAGAGCTCGACACAAAGTTCTAAATATGTTGGGAAGTCAAGCCATCACTTACCTCAAGCCACTAACGCCACCAAAATACCATCACATAATCAGTATCGCGTTCAGTTAATAAACAAATCACATATAATCATACAACAATCATACATGTATGCTATTTTCACAATCTACATCACAACACAAGGTCACACAATTTAAAAATGAATACTAGTAACACCCAAGTAGATAAAGACTACCTCCGGCTACTAACAAATTCGGGAACACAATCACGGTAATCCGCCTTTCAACAATTAAACACCCGTAAAGTATAATCAAGACCTACTACTACACTTGCATTCTAAAGATATATAACCAATTTTTGGAACTATTTCCAAACGGTCTAAGATGACTCGATAAACCATCGAATTATAATCCCACTTATACAACCAACTATCCGCTTAAAATTTCATCTTATTACTTTATCATTACAAATCAACTTATAATTCATTCCAGTTAATCAAGAAAATCAATTAACAACCTATACCCAAAATATCAATTTTAAAAGACCAATTTAACCTCGACAATAGCTACAATAAGGTCCCAATTAAACTTCCTACATGACAAAGTCTTAGAAAAATATCACCTGTGAAAAGTCAACTAAAAAACCTAAAAGTCAACCTCCGGCCATATCGTCCTCAAACAACCCCAAATCATGAATCTTAGTCACTTATATACACTCATAACCCATAACAAACTAGATAACATAAAATTGAATTATGCAAAAAGTCAACTATGTCAAAAAATAAGAAATATCCCAAAAGATTTGAACTCTTACCTTAACCTCAAGAGAATGACGGGGAGAAAGATATTCTACCAACGATCTCAGCCATTGAGCGACAATCGAAGAGAAATGGAAGAAAATTTCATGGGGGAGGGGAAGGGATATTCCGCCAAAGCTAAGACTGCTGAGAAGATATTTTTTGTGTTTTGTTTGATAAGGATGAAGATGATAACTTGAAATTCTTAAGTCAAGAAAAACCGCATTTAGTTTCAGGTCTGAATCGAAAGCGAATCGAGTTATCGAATCCACTTAACGATCTAATCTAA
Source organism: Lithospermum erythrorhizon (assembly GCA_019722365.1). NCBI lineage: Eukaryota > Viridiplantae > Streptophyta > Magnoliopsida > Boraginales > Boraginaceae > Lithospermum > Lithospermum erythrorhizon. The sequence continues at coordinate 70,884 of JADFUC010001765.1, forward strand.
CTCAATTGTCCTCATGACATTACTAAATTATAATTTAACGCCTAAATAATTTACTTAAATAATATTATCGTAATTATTTATACTATCAACGGGTCCCACCAATCGACCAAAAATTTTAAATTTTTAATTTAACGGGTATTATTAACGCTTCTATGATGGTCCCCTTCACATCTCATGAATTATCCTGTGCTACGTCCGTAGAACAATTAATGTCATGCCTTTATTTCAACAAAAAAATAATTCCACAAATACAAAAGGCAGTTGTATATTACTTAGTGTAAAAATAATATCACGAAAATTACACAGATAGAATACTAAATCAAAACACACAAAGCCACTAACAAGATAGAATAAAACTTATCAAGTTATAAAGTTAACGAATTTAAAATTTTGATGATTAGAGTGAAGGATTACAAACTAGTTTATCATATTCGAAAAATAATCCGTGATGATGAATAATTAGAGAAAAATATGAAATTAGTTTTACAAAATTAAATTACGAATCTTAAAAATCACAATATAAATTTAAATAAAAGGAATGAAATAAAAGAATGGATTAAAAAGCAAAAAAAAGTTGAAATATGAGATGTTATATCTCATGTATTAAACCCATTATTACATTTAAAGTTATAAGTTCGGATATATGTTAATTGTTGGATACTCATATATTATGACAACTATTTGGACATTAGGAGTTATGATGGCTACTAGAGTCCACTCATAATCTATATATTAATATGATGTTTATTAACATAATTAATATTTTTCATAGTCGATCGCTTCCAAGCAGGTGACAAATCAATAATGAAATCAAATCCATAATTAATTAGAACTTCCGCTATGGACTATTGTTCGAGACAATCTATGTTGATTGCCTCTCGAAGCCCCTCGTATATATTCTCACAAGAAAATTCCCCGCAGTGTACACTTTTATATTATTATTTTTATATTATTCTGTAATCCTAGGTTCAGTTTATTTATAATTGTTAGCCTTTAATAATTTAAACTCCAATAAGGCATCACGTGAAATGTAATTCACGAATTGTATCATAATCACAAATCGTTTATGTATTATTGAATCAATTCTATATCTTAGAATTGCAATTAGATAATTTTTAATTCAAATCAGAAGCATGTTGATTAAATAATTAAATCGCTTAATTGTTAATCACTTTCGGCCAATCATCAGAAGTTAAATCAAAATATTTTTCCTCGATTTATGAATTTTCTCAAATTTACAAAAATTTATATTAGTTTATCAATCGAGTAGAATCACAAAAGAGTGAAATGATAGGTTTTTGACTACATCGCCGCAGAGCCACGTGACAAACTATCGGGCCATGACAAGAGTCATCGTCACTAGCTCACACAATTACATCACATCAGATTATCAAGATGTCACGTGTTCGACACGCTATCAATGATGTCATTAACGCTATCAAGATGTCATGTTTTGTCATGGCATCCCAAATTGTGGGCGGCCGCATGTTCGTGAATGATCCGCTGCTTGGTTTGGCTCACTCAGCCAGCCTCGCCGCGCCGGGCCTGGTTGCCGCATGGTTAAGTTCTTTGGCCTAGCTTCCGGCTTCGGACAAGCTCTGAATGCTTAATCTGGGCTAAGCTTAACGCTTATTTATATTTGATTTTAAATTTTTAAGTCCCGTTTTGCCTTCACTATTATTTTGATTATCAATTAAAATTTGTTTAACAATTAAAATTAGTTTAGTTAATTTAATTTAACTACTTTAATATTTAATTTATTAGAAGTATTTTAATTTAATATTTGATATTAAAAATTAAAATAAAGATCTATTAGTTAATTAATTCTAATTTGATTAGATTTAATAATTTGAATTGATTTAATTAAATTGATACCATTATTATTTGATAATTAAATTTCTTAATAAACATATAATCCGAGGATTAATTTTATTAAAAGAAATTAAATAAATAGTATTTTTAGAAATACTTATTGTTTAATTGTTAAAACACTTAAAATAGTTTAAGTGAATATTTTACACTCATGCAATTATATTGTATATTCATTTGATAAATATACAATGACATATATTTATTTAGATTATATGTGCGCCTTTAAAATATGGTCCATATCTATTATTTATAACATTATTTAATTTCATTATTGAATAATTAGAAATGCATGTTATACATATTTGATGATGGATAAGAAAGAGATAAGTGATATGACTTGGATGTATTTTTGGTAAAATACGACATGTTAGTTTTGCCTAAAATAAATTAGTATCAGATTAATGCTTTAGAATTTATTATCATTTAATATAAATATAATTAACAGGTGGAGACCATCCGAGGGAGGCAAAAGTGATGATAAAAATCATCAAGATTAGGCGAGTTTGTAACTACTCTAGATTTTATAGAACATCACGAGTATTTATTAGTGTTATTTTTATGCGTAATTATGTTATATATAATCTGCTTATATGTATATACATAGCTTAATTACAAGTCTAGTTAAAATATAACTAATCCCACCATAAATTATAGTATTGTCATACTCAACTAAAGTTTCATCAACTTGATGATGTAAAGGACTACCATATCAGACGGATCATACTTAAGACTTCTTTCCAACGGGCATTTATAGATCCCAATTGACCGTAATCGGCTATAAACATCAAAATTTTAATTCTGCGTCGTAGACTGATCATTTAAACGGTGATTTTCATTTGACTCACTGTTCGCTAGTTTTGCATGGGGTCCCTACATAGTTCAAGAACTTAGTGAAACCAAGAGTTAATGATCGTCATAATTGGTGATGGTACACCCACTCATGTATTTGGAGTTGAAATACGTTGCCATTTGATTCTATCATGTGATCTGATATACTTAGTGCTTCGTGGATTGTAGGCACAAGTACTAATTCACTAATTCTATTATATGATTTCTAGAATTACTTATTATGATATGGAATAACAAAGCCAATATTATTTTACATACCTTCCTCAAGTTATAATCAATTAGCCCCTACAAATAATAACTCTAAAATACTTTGGTCCACTATGGAGAAATACAGTATGCATGGCACTTCTTCCGTTCTGATGATACATAACAAATCATGGAATGGTAGCGCACAAATACATGGCGGATTGGGTTTAGCAAAATGAATTACCTTATCTATAGATATTTATGTTGGAACAAGGCTCCTTTCACTTAATACATGGTGCTCTCGACAATCGGGTGTGGTTCTTACATTTGTAAAAAATATGCTAGATTTGGTTGCATTAGAAGCAAAGATACGATGCGAAGTAGACTGCTAGTAGGCAACGGAGCAAAAGTTGCGCCAATTGTCAAGGGATCGATTTGTTTAAGTTTACCAACATGAATGGTACTTAAACTAAATATGCTTACAACGTACCTGCTCTAAGTACAAACATCATTTCAATTTCACAATTGAAAAATGATGGATATGTTCTTTTTCGATGAAAGGTTGTCTGATTACTCGAAATAGTATAGTTTATGATACGGCATTGGCCGATTTAAAGTTCACGATTAGATACAAATGTTGAGACTCACACCATAAATAATACAGTTCAATATCAACTTTCATTCTGTGCCAGTCTTGCAAACTTGGTCACATAAGTGATAAAACACATTAACAAATTACGCCGATGGAATTGACATCATCTATTTTTAATCCATTAATGCGAATCATGTTTGCTAGGCCGATTACCAACTCACCTTTCACTGCACGTGAGGGTAACAGATTTTATAGGGTACCATACATATTGATATGTGGACCAAATGAATACCTCTGCCATGTGAGGTTACTCATACTTATCACTTTTACCACTACTACAATAAATATGATTACACATATCAACAAACATAAAAATTAGCCTTTTGAAAAGTTCAAAGAGTTTCGTAATAGTTGAGAACCAACTCACTAAAATATTTAAGTTTCTACGCTCTAACAGAGACGAGAATACTTAAGTCACGTGATTCACATCTTATGAGCGTGGGTATTGTATCACAACTCACTCTACTGGAATATTAACATAATGGTGTGTCCGAAAGGAGAAATCGAACTCTATTGGATATGGTTCAATCCATGATGAGCACATCCGAGCCACCACTTTGGGGATACGCTATACAAACCGCCTGTACACAAATTTCCAACTAAGCTCATGAGATGTGGTTTGGGAACCGTCCTAAGATTGTCATGATCAGTGAAGTTTGTGTCAAGAAATTGACCACGGACAAAATTGAACCCAAATCCGAAGTGCTATTTCATTGCCGGTTCGAAGAAACCAAAGGGTATTACTTCTATCTCAAGCATGAAAATAAGATTTTCATTGCACGAAATGTCGATTTCCTTGAGAAGAAATACTTGGCCAAGAGATATAGAAGAAGTGAGAATCTTGAAGTTGTTCAAGATAGTGAGGAAGTTAACATTGAGAACGTGATTGGATTTCACTGAGGTGTTCTCTATATAGAGGAAGCCACTGATCCATTTGAAACCGTGATTGGTTAATCATCACACTGTCATAGAGCCTGATAGAACCCTTCAAGATCCCTCAGATGTATGGAGGAATCTTTCTTAATTGACAGAGTAAGCCTTTCTTCGTATGAAGCGCTATGAAAGACCAAGAAGTCGATGAACGGGTTATAAAATTACAACCAGATAGATTCAATGTACCAAAATAATGTATGGACATCGATGGATCTATCGAAGGTGCTAATCTAGTGCAAATCGGTTTTTAAACGCAAACCGGATAAAGATGGAAATGTCCATGTTTATAATTTAGACTGTGAGTCAAATGTTTCAAACAAATTCAAGGAATGTATTAAACTTCTCCAAGAAGTTGAAGTTTAAATTTATCTTATTCTTCTTAGCCATCGATGCCTATTATGATTATGAGATCTGGCAGATGGATGTAAAGACTACTCCTAATGTGAATCTAGAAGAGGACGATACATGACACAACTTCCTGTGTTTTACATGTCCATGGACCTGGCATGTACGCAGTTTACAAAGATCATTTATGGACTTATCAAGGAGTTGGAATTGCTCGATGAATCAATCAAAGAGTTTGATTTCAGAACAAAATGATTCTGTGTATTTCATTATAAAAAGATTCTTGCGGTATACATATGTTGCTGGGAGCAACATTATTTATAGTCCCCATGTATTTACATACTAATTATAGGAAACGATATACCTGCTTGAATATGTCAAATCATGGCTATGTAAGTGTTTCATGAAAGACTTAGAGAAGCTCAGACATTCTTGGAACAAAAGCCATAGAAATTGATCTAAAAGGCTAATCGATCGACCAAAATACTTATATCGATAAAGTGTTAAAAAAGATTTAAGTATTTAATAATTTCAAGAAAGGAAGCCCCCATGAGACATGGCATTACTTTCGCCCATTCCGATTGTCCCACGCATGAATGAGGTCAAGAGAAAAGACATGGTGTTCTTGGTGCATCAACTATAGACTACCATGCCATGTTACGTGGGCACGCCCAGAGGTATCATACACTCGAAAAGTAACAAGTCGCTACTAATCATGTCGTATATAAATCAATAGTAAGTAACGCTTTTACAAATAATCACCGCCCAAGGGCAAAGGGGGAGTGTTGGAAATATTACGTTATATCTCATAAAATATATGCTCCGTTGAACAATTAGATTAAAATAACCGATTATTACATTTAAAGTTATTATGCAAGTTCGGATATGGCATAATTGTTGATAATTATATTACGATTAACTTGATTGACATTAGGGGTTATGATGGCTTACTAGAGTCCGCTCATAATCTATATATTAATATGATGTTTGGTTAACATAATTAATATGTTGCTATTGTCCATCGAGCCTAAGAGGTTACACACAACAACGAAACCGAACCATAATTTAGTTATAACTTCCGGGGTTTAAAATAGAACTGTATAAAAATATTGGGGTGAAATTCCAATAGTTGGAATCCAACCCATAGTCAACTAAAGGGGATATGGAAGAGAGGTTCCTAATGTTCTTTCATACACCATGCCTTAATTTGTGGATAAGAAGTAGTGTCCTGAAACCCTCATAGAGTCTTGTTCGACTAAAAATAGGGAGAAAAGGAAGTGAAGAAAGCCACATCTCTTTGAAAGTTTCCAAGTAGGGCATCGATGGCTATAAAGATCATCATTAAGATGAAAACTTGCTCAATTTTTTGTACTTTAAAAAAAGCAAAAATGTCTCTCCCTCCTTTCCATTTATTCGAGAAAAAATCACTGATTTTTTCGCCAAATTTCGCCTACAAAATATTTTAAAGAGCTCAACTAAAGCTCACGAGGGTTCATTCATACATTGTGTGGACTATTCTTGTAGACTTATTCTGCTGGATTGTCTAGCTCTCATATGTATTCCGCTATAAAATCCCGGAAGAAAGGTACACACTTGTATATTATTATTTTTATATTATTCGTAGAGAATCCTCGGTTTCACATGTATTTATAATTGTAAACTGGAGCTTACAAAGGCGATGGTATTCATGTGTTGGGGAGCCAGTGGCGTTTCCTACTTCGCCGACCTAAAAGGGAGATTCGATGAAGCTCACAATGCTTCATATAAGATGCATCCTGGGAGTACAAAAATGTATCGAAATTTAAGGGAGAACTACAGGCTCTGGATGAAGAATGAAATTGGGTGATTTTGTGAAATAAGTTTTGATTTTGCCACCAGTCAAGATCGACTACAAACCTTCCGCGTGGGTTGGCCGCAACCGCTATCGATACCGAGTGGACGTGGGAGAAGATCACCATGGACTTTTTTGTTTGGGCTCGAGAACTTAAAAAGAAATGAATGGATTTGCAATTGTGATGTACTATCCAAGACCGTCATTACCTACAAGCAAATCATGGGCCGGAGAAGGCTAAGATGTATTTAGACCAAGTGGTGAGACCCATGGGGGTGCCGTAGAGTATTGCTTTATAGGGACGCAAGGCTACTCTTCGAGGTTTCTCTGGGGAGGCTTCCGTGAGGCGCTGGGGACGGCGTCCACCTGAAATGCTTCATCCTCAAACGGACGGGTTATCCGAGAGAACGATTCAGACGTCGGAGGACATGCTGAGAGCTTGTGTGTTGAGTTTCTCCGTAAAGTTGGATGAGAGAGCTGCCAAAATGGAGTCTACTGGTAATAACGCTTTCAAGCTAGCATCGGGATGGCACCGCTCGAAGTTTCAGGCTGCCAGAGCGAGGACTCCGATATGCCGAATGAGGTAGAAGAGAAAGGAAGACGGCGTGGTCCGAGTTGGTGGAGACTTCATAGAGAGGATAAAGGTGATACAACAACATTTTGAGACGCAATGATCGACAAAAGAAGTACGCCGATCGACGCTTGTAGTAATACTTGTCATTTGGAGGTAGGTGACCGGTATTTCTCGGCTAAGATATTCTGCGGTGTACGAGGTTCGGGAGAAGAGGGAAGTTGAGTCCCTACATTGGACCGCTTCGATTTTGACCAAAGGGAGAGCAAGAATTTACCGATTGGCCTTGCCTAGAGAATCGTAGAGAATCAATTATGTGTTCCATGTGTCTTGTTTATGCCCGATTAGTCGCACATCTGAGTTTCAAATGGATGACTTAGGGTAGATTTGACCCATGAGAGGACCAGATTCGATCGTAAAAAGACAAGTGTGCCGAGGAACAAGGAAAGGAATTGGTAAAAGTTTTGGGTGGAGGAATCATCGAGTGGAGGAAGGCCACGTGGGAGTCGGCAGGATAGAAACTGCTAATTCGCAAATGTTGAGGATGGATCTTGGTTGTTTGATTCATACCTTTTATAACTGGAAGCCGAGAATTTCGAGGCTTAAATTTTGTTTAGTGGGTAGAATACCAACTGTCATGACCTTAACAAAATAAACAAAAATGTGAAATTATTAAGTTATTTCCGTAAAATTTGAACCCACTAAATATTTTGTGTTCAGAATGTTTAGTTCGGAAGAATACGGGGATTAAGCAAGTCTAGAAGTATCGACCATCAAAGGACCGGATTTTCACCGGTTGGGCTTTTGGGCGCAACCACTACCAACCTTTATGGCCATTTCTTTCTCCAACAGCCGACGCATAACAGACGAGATAAAGACCTCGGGAATTTTTATCTCTTTCTCAATTTTCTCTCAATTTCGAACCTTTGAGCAAAATTCTCGGAGAAGTTTCTCCTCATCATCCCCGTCTGCTTCAAGGTAAAAAAGGTGCGTATATTTTTGAGTATTTTTGTAAAATCTCAAACCTCGACTTTTGTTGACTTTTTGTGATTTGGAATTTATTGTCTGATTGATTCTTAAGTTATAGATTATTATTCCGATTGAAATATGATGTTTGATGTATATTTTGGATGTTTTTAGATAGTTGACTTCTTTGGAATTTTGGGTTGACTTTCTGATTTTGGATAAATTATTGAATCAATTATCAAGCAGAGGCCTAAATTGTAATATAGGAATTGGATAATGATCGATATTTGGGGTAGAAAGTGTAGTTATAGTGAAATGACTTTCGTGATCGCGGGGTTGATTGCTAAAATGTAGTGGCTAATGTAACAAGTTAGTGAATCATGATCAGGATTGCTTGGGATACAAATATGAATTATAAAGTGTCGAGAACAAATAGGTTGAATTCATTCAGTGAATCTAACTTAAGGATTATTAGGGGTTGAGAGTTATGGCTAAAATTGATTGGGAGAAGGGTGCAATTGGAATTTTAAAACTATTTGGAAATGTTGGGAGTTTGAATATAGGATGATTATCGAATTTAGTCCGGGTAGCGAGGTTTGTCATCAAAATTGCTATTGAAACATAACGGGTAACCTTTACGTAAACTGTAAATTTATAACGGAAATGGGTTAAAAGAATGGTATTTAAATTAGGATAAAAGGGGTTGAAATGGTTACGAGTTGTGATTTTATTTTTGTAATGTGTCCTGCTCGCACCTCGTGACGGGGAAGCTGTGAGATCAGCACTGGCTCTAGTGGCACAGCCAAGGTGGGGATTTATCACTCGCTTGTTAACTTATTTCATGTTTCTGGGTGTAAATTGACAATGCATCCGTATTATGTACTCATTTGTGTGTATAGCCAGTGAACCGTAAATCGTCATCGTATGATTTATTGTGTGGTTGTTAGAGGGTATTTATGTTTGAGCCTATTTACGTTTTAGTGAAATTTTGAGTAGGTTTATGCTGAGTGTATTCTTGTATTCATGTTGAGAAAAAGCAAAGGGAAGCATGAGCGATTCCGCTGAAAGTGTGTTTTGCAATGACGCATAGGTTGTGTGTTGTAGGTGTTACTTTGAAACTATTGTGTATGTTTGTTGTAAAGAACATTGTATGTGTGTGTTTTGTGATGCCGAGATGATGTGGGGTGTTCAAGGGGTGATTCGAAAAGGATGATTTATATATGTCATTGTCATGCTCGAAGGCGAAATTGGCCGAAAAGGATAACTGTTACATATTATGTGTTGTGGTGTCATTTGTATTCATTAATTGTGATTGTGATATTAATGTGTGGGTGAATTTAGTTTGGTCCTCTGCAGGAAATATGGCCCGTGTGTTACTAGTCGAAGTTCCTCGTAAGAGGTGTGCTTTATTTCGGCGAGTATCCCGTTATGAGTCTTGAATAAGGGTATTTATGTATTATATTTGTATAACTATATTTACCATCCCATTGCTAAGGACCGATGTATATATATATATATGTATATGTATGTATTTATCGCATCAGAGTTTCATTCGGACTGAGTAGTTACTTTTCATCCCGGCGATCCGCCTGTTTGACACTTTTCCTGCACCTTCACTGACAAAAGCTCAAAGCAGCTTGAGTTGCGAAAAGTCCGTGACTTCATTTAGGTGAGGTTGATCCTATAGCCTTCTCTTTTTTCATTACTTTGATGTAAATAGTTTTTCTACTATTGGTTGGGAGATGTTGGAAATTTGGTAATATATTTTGTGATTTGACTGTGGACGAAGTTATGTTTTGGTTTGGCTAGAAATGCCACGATGGTTAAAACGTGTATGTCAATATTTTCAGTCGTTATTTATTTTTATCAAACCGCCGTTCATGGGTTTTAACAGTAATTTCGTGTCAACCATCGATCGTGACTCAGATATATTGTGTCGATGACGATCTAACTCGGCGCTGCATTTAATTTTATATGGGTCGTTACATTAGTTCAATTGAAATTTTAGGTTGGGATTTGGTTAATTAAATCATACGGTCCAATTAAATATTTACATGTGGCGTTAATTATCAAATCATAAATTGTCTCATTTAAAATTGGATCGTCGAATTATGGTCCGGCATATACGAAATGGGATCGTAATAAATAATTATTTCTCTAAATATATATGTGAAAATATCATGAGCTAGATGAATTATATCTTAAATAAATAAAAACATATTTATCGATCAAATCACAATTATTGTTAATTGCTGGAAGAATATCGTAGGTCCAAACCGAGACCAATCAAGTCCATGTCCAAGCTTTAGATCAATCAAATCCAAGTCCAAGACAAATTTGAAGCCTTGAAGTTCAAGACCAAGCCCAACACTCAAAATGCCTATAAATACGTGCATTGTCATTCATTTTAGGGTAGAAAATTAAAAAAGAAAAGATGAAAAGAGTAAAGAAGAGGAAAGCTCCACAATCATCGAATGAAGCATCACTTTCTCGAGCGCATGTTCGGGTCAACAATGAAATCTTGATTCTCTAGCTTTAGTAAGCTATTGAGAGCAACTTATCTTTTTATCGCGACAATCTGGAATTTAGGCACCTTTCAAGATCACCATTAGTGTTGTAATCCCACACCAATCTATGTAGTCATGTGTCAGGTTGTACTTGTTCCAACAAGTTGTTCACAACGAATTATCTATTCATCTTAGCCCAACCGAGACTATAACGCCTGTTAGTTTAACTTATAAATAACTATTTCATCATTATGATTGGAGAAAGTTATTATTCAAAAGATTCTTTCCTTTGTGTATTCAATTTGGATCTCGGTTAAATGCCTTATCAGTATAAGCATAACTCAACTTGTTGAGTTCAATTAATTTGATCTCTCATGAAACCTTAGAAAGATTCGAGCATTCCCCATCTCTTATAGAGAAATTCATACACAATCTAGGTATCACCTTGAATCCGGAAATGGGTCAGTTGCTATTCTCTATTATTAAAATATCTTTTACATACCACATGTTGTAGCTCCTAATTTGACTTCTGTTCATACAAGAACCTAATTTTTCATTAATGAACTCAAAACTATTTGAACAGCAATACAACTGAACGAAGTACATGAT